>JACSZP010006197.1:0-12053 GCA_016161895.1 Pinna nobilis | reverse complement strand
CTGTGGAGCTGTCACCAAATGACAAAGGACAAATTTTTATCCATGCTAATTGAGGGATCTTTGACATGAATATATGTAAACTATAACACATAAGGCCTCACATTTTTAGTCATAAACCCTCAAAAGATGAGAACTGACAATAAATGAAAGCAGTACAATGGAGTTGGTCTAAAACGAAGTCAAACGAGATTAACCTTTGACTTCATTATTGACATCCTTAGTTTTAAGCATCAGAATTAACTATATAAATAGATAAATAGTCATTCTTTTCAGGGATTTTATTCCTCTTTGTTATAGCACTGAATTTGCTTTAAGCTGATTCATTGTAGACCGACTCTACTGTATTGTTATGGAGGATAGTAATCATTGAATGTCTTTACAGAACAGTAAAGCAGATTTTGGGTAACAGACAGCTTTGGAGATGTGAAAGGTTGTTGCAACTGGGTGATAGAGGTAATATCCCCATCATGTTAACTTAGTTGGTGAAAACAACTGCAGAAAGAAATTCAAGTACTTGTACGGTAGAGAATCAGAATTTTTGTATGATTACGGTTCTTAAGTGGTTGAAGAATTTTGTTGAAACTAGTTGCTATTCTAACTGGATGAGGATATCTTTGAATAGATATTCATTAAAGGGTAATGCAAAAAATGTGGTTTTCTTTAGATGATAGGTATTTTTCACTCAAATGGTGGTTAGTTGACTTGATGTAGGCTACATTCATCAATGGTTGACAGTAGGGTATCTTTTAACCCTTTCACCACTGCATACCATAATGAACTGGTCCAACACAATAGAAAAGAGCATACTACTTTGATACTTAGGGGAGAAAGGGTTAATGTCTAAAAGAATATATATATGTCAATCACGATCTACTATCATACTGACAATGGATAGGTCAGTAGACTAGATCAAACAAGTGATGAATGGCCAAGGACCTGTTGAATCAAGCTGATAAATGAAAATGAGATCCATAACTATTTCATGTCTTTCACAAATGTATTCCCCACATTAAAGTGTTGTTATCTCTCTTACATCAAAAGCAAACATACCACCTCCAAGAACTACATTGCATTCATTCTGAAGGTTTGTTTATGATTTTAGGTGAACAATGAACAGGTGTAGGCTACTACATTATCAAATTCCATCAACCTCTGAACCATTTTGCCAGCTGCAATGGTGTCATTCCTGACAATGTCCTATAAAACACGGGAGTTGATAACATGTCTAGGGAATGGGAATTGTAATGTAAATTCTTCTTTCAAGAAAGCCACTACTTTCATTTTAACAGTTCATTAATGTGATAAGTGACAACAAATTATCCTCCCCTCTCAGCTGTTCCAATAAATACTGTTCCGATTCAGGAAAGCAAACATGACATTGCACCCTTGATCTAGGGAGACAGAAAAACAAACTAACAATGTACCCTTGATCTGATCATTGATATACAACCATTATTATCAAATCTAGATTACTATCTAATACACCTGGTTCTTTTGACCTTGTTACACATATAACAGTAAATATGGGTGCTTATCTATTATTTTTCTAATGTGTCACTTCATAGACATCATATGGACCTATTATCATGTGCTATCATCTCAAGGATGAATCCAATCAAAGGACAAGAATTGTTTTCTTGACCTTCTGCGTGTAAATAAATAGGTCTACAAGGATACTCTGCCTTTGATGGCAATATATAGTATTCCTGAATCCTGAGAAGAGACAAGCGCCATGTTCAGCTGTATATGATCCCTATTGTCAGTCACAAATTACATTTGTATTAAATTATACTTACCAAATCCTGACTTCAAACATCAAACGTTTTAAAAATACTTCAGATAAATTAGAAAATGCCGGACTCAGACTAGCATTTTTTTCACAATATCTATCCCAAGTAGTGATTAATACCATGCATGTTATTCATATATCATATATAAATTATAAAAATTAACAAATATACAAGAGAATACTAAGGTCAGGTACATATGCCTCTCTCACTCCACACATCTGTACATAAAAACAAAGATTCAGTTTCCCTGCAAAATAATATTTATTTTCTTTAATAAACAGAATATAGATTTAAAACAGTGAACTTGACAAAAGCAAATGTTAACTTATGTCAACACAGTTCACAGGCAAAGTTTATAACAGTTCACAAGGCACATTGGAAGGTAGGTACACGACAGGTAGGTATATCTAATCATCTCTTATCACGAAAATTCACGGGAGCACTTGTCTCAGTAATCAGCATCATGTCTGCTTTCAGCTATTTCTGGAACTATGACACAATCGGTCAGCAACAGACTAGCCACCTTACTGGTCAATGTCTCTTGTCACATTCTAGTGTATCTGCACTTCTCTATCTACAGGATCTGGTGTAACTGTTGTTTGTCTCCATATAAACAGAAACAGTCCTTAAATGTACATATCACAATCTTCTGGCTGATCAATAAGACATACATATTCACATGAAATTTAAGACAGAAGTGAAAATGTGTGTTGAGATATACATCAACTAACTGACCATCAGAAAATGGACTGTTATTACAGTAGGTGTTAACATTAAGACAAACATAAAATTCTACCTGTACATCATTCCATAGTTATAGAACTTATCTATAAACTTAATAAAATATAAGGGATTTGAATATGTACCTGTACCACAATCAACAAGGTAAATAGTTTTGAAAAGAAATTCCACAAACAAAGTTTATATCACAGCCAAATGCATTCTAAAACACATCTGTGAACTTTGGCTTTGACCAAGTAATTATAACCTTGGTTCAAGGTCATGACACATTAACTGGTTATGGACAACATTTGTTTGAAAAACATCTCCCTCCAACAACAATGAAGAATCTATACAAGAGACTGACTAGGTTAGCACTTTGACCTTGCAGTTGTGACCTTAGCTATAAGACATGGCATACCCTAAGGTTAAGGACAAATGTATGACACATAATCTCACTCAAAAGTATCATACAGAAGTTATATTTGGAAAGACTGGGTGATTCCTATATATATTTGTTTGTCCTAAAGTAGGCCGAGTCAACATTGTAGACCCACAGGTACTCAAGTTATGGTGCAGAAACCATGTTCAAGGAACTGAGTATATGACCTTTGACCTTCCGACCCCAAAATCAATAGGGATGATGACCCATGTGTGAAGTATCAACATTGTAGACCCACAGGTTCTTGAGTTATGTTGTGGAAATAAATGGACATACAGGCGGATGGACAGACAGACATGGTGAATCCAATCTACCCCCCTACAACTTTGTTGATGGCAGAGGGAGGGGGCACAATAAGATTCTAAAATTTTATCTTCTTTTTCTTTAAAAAAAAGTTGTTCATACCACTTTTGTCTGTTAATGTGTTTGCAAATTACATCCTATGTTTTATTTCAGTTCTACAATGAATTTTCATGATAAAACAACCGTGTATGTTGAAATGAAAACAATTTGCACAACTGCTGTATAACTTCAAATCTACCTCTTGATGAAAACAGATATATGTCATTATCTGACAAAACAAGAATCTATACCCAGTATATAAAAAAAGAAGAAAAAAAACCCACAAAATTGTCATTGACACAACAATTCATATAACTTAAGGAGTAAGATACAAAATTTCTGTATAACAAAACGGACTTCAAAATAAAACATGTTTGTAAAAGCAATGTTTCAACACACTCAAAACAAAGTAGGCCTCTACTGTAAATACTCAGGTAAAAAAATTCAGTTTCATGCCTTGAAAAACAAGCATCATAGATTTACACTTTACATCTTTTAAATCCAAATATGGTAAAAAGAATTGTACATATGTTCTGCGTTGCTGAAAACTACAAGTTGCATCAATTTACATGTCATGCGTTAAGTAGTTAATATTGCACATTACTATACCTAAATGTTTGTATGAGCTTGGATCTTTATGACAAACAAAAGAAAGTTGATATACCAGCAATACATAACTGCTCAAATTATCATCTGCATACAGGCTATGTAGAGCCGAAAAATATGGCAAGTAAACATGATCAACAAATTGAACATATATCAAAATGCCATTTTATTTGACTGTGAAACCAATTAACAAATAAATAGTTAATAACATGAACCAAGTTCACAAATATTGCAGAATAGCAATAAATAAGAAATAGTGGCAATACTAAGCAAAAACATCTTAACAGCACACATGAGTAGGCAACATTCATGTTTTAGATGTAAAATGAAAATTACAAAAGCTTCATTTAGATTTCTTGTAAAACCAGACACGTTACGGTTTTCACAAAATATATTCTTTTAAATTCACTTGCATAGGAGGATTAAGATCAACATTTACATAAAACAAGCATTAAAACTATCACCATCCTGAAACCTTGCAATGTTTTTACTGTTGATCCACAAGTAGTCTTAAGCAGTACCTACAATAACCTACTGTAAAATTAATTTTTTCATCTTTCCAGGCAAGTTCATAATCTTTCAATTTTTGAAAGAAATCCATATTTCCAGATGTTTGTACATATATCTTATCAATTTCCATAAATTTGTTGTTGTTGTTGTTTAATGTCCCACTCAAGAATATTTCACTCATATGGAGATGTCAAAGTGTGCAGGTGAAGGGCAACAAATTTAGGCTGTAGAGCAGTGAGAGTTCTTTAACGTGCCAACACCTACTGTGAAAAGGGACCTCTGTTTTTACTGTCTCATCATCCGAAAGACAAGGTCGGTCAACTACAGCGTGGCACTGCGTGGATTCGAACCCTAGACTCTTGGATTCGAAGTCAAACACGCTAACCACTCAGCCATGGCGGCCCCGATTTCCATGAAATGTCATCACAATTTTCCAAATTATGACTGTTTATGATACCTCCGATACTTTGTGAGTAAGCCATGAAATGTGCAACAAGACACAAGGAAGGTTTTATACCCTGCAAACTTCATATTAGTATGATTATAGAGCTTGTGGTATCAAACAAGGTTGCATAGCTCATCTTGGTATAATATTGCTGATGTATTAATTACACTGGAGCTCAGCTAACATGGCGCTGCACGGACTCGAGCCCCAGACCCTTCGATTTGAAGTCGAACATGCTAACCACTCGGCCCTAGCATATCTTAGTATCAGACTTCATACTACAGTCTCAGCTGTCTTAGTGACTCACTAAATTAAAGGGCTACCTGCCTTATGTGACCTAAATGTATGCTTCCAAAAATAATTTTTCCTGTGTAAATTGCCCTTGTCTTAGTATTGTTCTTAAGTTCATATTCGTATCAATCTAGAACTCATTTTGATCTCATACTGGTATCTAAGTTCATCATTATTATAGTAGTATCAGTAGCTTACACAATAGTTAGATCACCTCAACTCGGCACTACATTTAAAGTTCCACTTTATTTTGTAACAGCTCATCTCATCTCTGTTTTATGGCTTATCAAGGCTTTTGTATAGTTGCAAAACACCATAGTAGAAAATCTTTCATTCATGTGCAGACATTAAATGCCTTGAAGGGTTTTAAATCTGAGCCATTTTTTTTTACACTTAAGGTCATTGAGCAGGGACAGACCTTTATCATGATGACACCTACAGGTACTTGAGTTTTAAGGTCCACTCCAAAAAACACTTCCGATGTCAAGCTATCCAACAATTGTGGTCATTGTTACCGATATAGATTTGTCACAGCTAGGGTTTGTACTGGGGACCTTCTGTTGTTGTTGTATTGTTGTTTAGCGTCCCACTCAAGAATGTTTCACTCATATGGAGACGTCACCGTATGCTGGTGAAGGGTGACAAATTTTGCCCATGCTCGGCACTTATGGCTGTAGAGCAACGAAGGTTCTTTAACGTACTAACACCTACTGTGACACAGGACCTCGGTTTTTACTGTCTCATCCGAAAGACAGGGACAGCCAAGGACCTTCTGTACAAAAGGTGGATGCCATTACCACAAGTCCATTTTGGCGATGGCAGGGCACTACAATACAGCTCAGATGGTTTTACAGAGAGCTCATCATGACTCTATACCTAGGCACTACTTTATTGTAAGTATCAAATGAAAGCTTGAATAGTATAGCGATGATTTTGGTACTGCACTGTTCAGGTTAAGTTCCAAAGCACAAGGCAGTGACCCGATCACCTCTCAGTAGTTTAATGATGTTAAGTGCATGTAAAGTAAGTCTTGGTGACCGGTAGCCCAATATTTTCACACATTTAATCATCCACACACATCTGAAGAATTTTGCTTTAACTGGCTTTAGGTATAAACTTGATTTCATCTCCAGATCAGAAGTATTTGAAAATCTTTGAATGAAAATCAAGTCTCAGACGAAATATTTATTTCTCCAATAAGTTTCATGAGAACAATGCAATAAACATTGATGGAATACTTAAACATTGTACATATAAATGTAAACAAATGTAAATGTTTTTTATATAAAATATAAATAATTAACAAAGAACATCAAAGTTAAAAAAAATATATAAAAGTTATATCACAGTATTATTGTTCTTATGTATTGCACTTCAAAATATAAGTTATGATAACAACTGATAAAATAACAACATAGAAATTAAATACGGTGCAAATAAATATCACATTGACAACCTATGATCAGGAACCAAGGAATGTTCTCTAACGGTATGTGAAAATTAATAAGTCCACATTAACTTTTCTTGACAATATTCATTCTTTGAAAAATTATCAATCATACACTTCTAGGATATGAGCAACACTTGACTTCATTGCCTTATCATAGTCGATTTGAGTAGTGGTTCAGCTTTAACAAATCTGATAATACTTATTTAAATTAAATTTTAAACGGTCTTTTTGCCCAATTTATCGTCTAGAACTATTCTTACAGAAAAAGTAATATATAGTCAATTCAATCAAGAGAGCCCATATTTAAGCTCAAATTATTTTTTTGACGTTTTCACCATTAAACAATGCCCCTGTAAAGAATATGTGTGTGTTTTCCCCCCACCATGTGAGATACAAATGTATAAGCTACATACAATATATGCTATTTTATGAAGTGGAACCCAACTTATACTGATGAGACAAGAGTGGAATCTACTCTAAATAATCAAAGTCTGACCCTCAATAGTGTTAAACTCAATATAGAATTTAACTTTACCCATTTTAGGCTAAATCTCAATGTAATCTTATTTGATAATAGATATATTTTTCCCCTACATAACTTGGACGATCAGGGCATTCTTTAGCTCAACTGTATACCACAAACACCCAATCCCCTTGTCATCTTATTTACGCTTTTCTTTAACAGGGTAACAATACTTTTAAATTATAATTTTACTGGATCAGGATAAGTTTAATCCCATACTTTTTGCCAGATTTTCTGTAAAATGGAAGTTTGTTATTTGAACCATCCATATCAATTTCTTCACCACCTTATCTGAGTCATTAACATTCATATATTTCAATTACCAATAATACAACTGACATATTACACATTCAGTATGCATAGTGTAAATGTTTATGATCTCAATGTATGTTTGTTGCTTTTCAATTTATGTTAAGATGACCATGCATACACACATATACACGCAGAGACAAAAACATCACAAATACCCAAGTTTTCTTACACATACCCATAACAGGATACAAATTACATAAAATCAATTACATTGATTCCAATTTCTACAACACTCATGGTAGAGAAGGCCTTATGCTCTACAACAAAGCACTTCTACATATGTCAAGAAATTTGAAACATAATCTGATCAATGCATTAAATGTCATATCTGAAGTGAACAGATATACAACTTTTTAGTACAACAATAACTCGTAAGTACACATGGTTGTACCTCTAGTACATTCTATGTCACTGAAGTTTTATAAATCGACCTGTGTCATAGATTAGTATTTATTTCATTTTGATAGAAATATGAAGCAAATGTAAAAACAGTATTATCTAAAACAATCTATACTATACCAATTCTGTGAAAATAAACATACTGGTTTTGGATCTTCTTTGTAGGCATTTCTGAAAAGAAAAACAGATTCTTTAATAATATCTTAAATAAAGAGACACAAATAAACTTAAGTCATGACACCTATCGAAACTGGACAGAGCTATGTCCCTGACTGTTTCCACTGCATATCTAAAGCCTAGAAGAATTTTTCTTTTATCTCATTTCCTACTGTAACGCCTCCCCACTAAATAAAACCTTTTTGGATAAATTTAATTGAATACATATCATCATGATCTGCGAAAATATTGTGAGTATGGCACACTTTAAATTAATTATGTCTATATCACATTTGTATAGTTATAACTTTTTTCATAATACAAATGAAAACTTGGCAAATGTGGGAAAGCTCAGAAAATACAGGGAAATTTAACCAAAATGAAAAACGCATCAAATATGATGACATCACAAACATTCTAAATAAATTATGACATTGACAAATATGCCATTAAAAGGACTGGTCCATAAGAAATCTAAGCACACAGCATATGTCAAAGTCAGATGCAACACTGTCCAAAAAAAGGTTATCTGATAAACCTAGTGCAGTAAGACATAGGTATAAATCTGAATTGTTTTGGAAGGTCTACAAGATGTTGGATAACATATTGGAAAGTTAATTAATTGAGTGTCATAATTCAAGTAGATTCATATTGGCCTATTGGTAAGTTTTGGACCTCTGTCTATGCATAATGGTCTGATGTGGATATGACAGACCCAAGCCTAATAACAAGGCTAATATGAAGCTACCCGATTAATAACTTAATGATAATAAATAAGATACATACAATGTCTTAGGTCCACTTGATTTCCCACTACTTGCTACTGGAATCCTGGCAACAATTACAGATGAATTCTTGGGTATCATCTCTTCTTCATCACTGTATGCTGGAAAAAAAAGGAAAAAAAAAAAATTTTATTTGAAGTAAATATGTTTTTCATAACACCACCACACACCATCATCTTTTAAATTGCACAGTAAAGGTCATCACCAATTTGACCCATTGGTTTGAGTAAAAGTTGAAAATGTGCAGTGTTTACTCACACAACTGACAAAATTTATTGTATTCAAATAGATAAATTCATTTTGGGGGAATCACTTTTGATCCAATACTTGAGGTCAAAGTTCAAATTAAAAATAAATGGGTGAAAAAAGCAAAAAAGAGGAACCGCTGATCAGACGAAATCTATATATGAAATGTTAAAACACTATCCCTTATGGTTGGAAAGATTAAGCCCAGGTTACAAATTTTGAAATAGCCATTACAACTCATATAAGTTATAATATGCACACTTTTTACAAGAGATCCCAAAATAATCTTGACGCTCGCCACTGTTACAGTGTTAGACCTTTAAATCAGCATCTATGAGTCTGCAATTTTCCCCTAGTTCCCTCAGATCAGTCACAACACTCAATAGTTGGACCCATATCTTTTTTTTTTTTTTGGATAATATCTATTCAAAAGTCTGTATTTCCCTGCATTGCGTAAGCTAGGAAAATTTACTGATAAGATTTTTGAAGTTTTGAACAGCTCTGCAATAGGAGCAATCCAGTCAAAATTGTTCACTTGTGGATTGTAACTGATAAGCACACAGTATGAAGTCTTTGAAGCTTGTGCACATTTATAAAATGTCAACAGGTTTTTTTTTTGTTGTACTGTAGATGAAAAAGGTTTGTAAAATTGAAACTGTTCTTTTCGAAGCAGGGATAACACAATTCCAGTCTGTTATATGAATGAGATTTACTCCAATGACTATATAACATAATGCTTTAAAGATGAAAAAATAAGCATGAATAATTTGCATGTAAACTTTTAGAACAGCAGCAGTCTAAATTTGCAGACCTTTAATGATGTCTTACTCAATAATTTGGGAAAGCAAGTGAAATTTCCTAATTTGATATGGATTCTCATGTGCACATGCACTCTCAATCACAGATCTGGTTCAACATTCAATGACGACCAGTGAAAATAAGTACATGAAAATGATCAACAGGCTGAAGTGACTGTGGCACATGTATAATGAAACATGTATGTTTGATTGCTTGATAGTAGATTGATCTCGTATTCCCAAAATACAACAAGGTATAATGTATATATATATTAGATACTAATAAACCTTTGCAGTTAAACTTTTAACACAAATACATGTATGTATCAAAATTATATTTACCTTTCTTGGTGATGGCATTTATAATTTGCAAGTCGACATCCGTCTCCCGAAGCTTTTTCCGTTGCATGATGGATTTCTTAAGATCTCCAAGGGAGATATGGAGTCCATCAAAAGTGATGGAATCATAGTCCAGGCTGTTCTTAAACTTGAAGTGTATACAAGCCATTTTGGAATATTACACCCCTAGGATACTGCTCGGTTACAAAATCATCTTCATCCTTGACAACAGACTTCTATTTCCTGCAAAAAAAAAGTACGGTAATAAAATTTGTTATAAAGTAATACAAGAGGGCTAGTTCATAAAATCAACAACAGGATGGAAATTAAGAAAAATTCCAGAGCCAAACAGGCCCCAAAGTTTTAAATCAAATTAATATCTACATGTACTTGAATTAATTTTAACCAGATTGTGAAGCTGACATTTGTTTTATACACCCTCATCCTCTGATAAATCACCTGAGAACTTCATTACTTACTATCACTCATGTACTTGATGGGCTACATGTGTTTCATGTGCAGTTGATGTGTATGTTTCATTACACAACTATAAATGGCACAATGAAAAAGAAGCAATTAAACTAAGATTTTTCCAGAGCTGTTGATCTTCAGTGATTTACAGGCAAGGACAATCTTTTGCTGAATGTCTAGTGCATCAAGATTGATTAAGTTATCCTGACATGAAGAATTCTTGTCTGCACATTGACATGCACCTCAGCATGCTTATGATTTCAACTTAGTGTGGTATGGTATTGTTGTTTAACGTCCCACTCAAGAATATTTCAATCATATGGAGACGTCACCGTGTGCTGGTGAAGGGCTACAAATTTTGCCTATGCTTGGCACTGCTGGCCGTAGAACAGGGAGGGTTCTTTAATGTGCCAACACCTACTGTGACAGGGGACCTTGGTTTTTACTGTCTCATCCGAAAGACAGGGATGGCCAACTGCGGAGTCGTGCTATGCGGCTTGAACCCGGATCTTTGGATTCGCAGTTGAACACGTTAACCACTCGGCCTTGGAGGCCCCATTTCAACTTAGTGAACAAGCATCAGGAATGTGTGACGGCAAAAGGGTGCATGCTATGTTGTAAACAGAATTTAAAAATCCTTGTAAATATCTTTTTATCACATAAAGAATATGAGTGCTACATGTACATATGTGAACCATGCATGAACACTATGAATAGACTGTTAGCAAGAGCATCAATGTTTGCTGTAAGAATCCAATACACACATTTTCACACAATTTTTCACATTGATGGTGATAAAGTATGTACAGAGTTCAAATGTATCATTGATCAGTTATGTGGATGCTGAGATGTTGCTGCAAGCTGTTCATATTATCTTAGCATGTCAAGAACCATCTACCAGTAATCACAAATAGCATGAACTGTTCAATAAATATACTTTAAGGCCAGGTTTTTTCTACCAAAGGAGAGATTTCTATAACAGTAACACTACTCATCAGTAGGCCTAAATGTCTATGTTATCACTGAGCAGGGGTAACAGGAAAAGAGAGTGATGATATCTGGCTGTAATCAGTGACCACATCACTGACCAGCCTCAGTATGTAAACATACAGCTTGTCTTGCTAGTGCAGCAACAATACCGTCTGTATAGGACAGAGAGTATTATTGTACCATCTGTTTACTAACCGTTAGCAATGTCATATCACCCTTGCTAATTTGAAAATGGAATCCTCCAAATTCATCAGTTTAAAATAATTAGATCATTTTTCTTGAATAGCTGATAATTTGAAGCACTAAAGTTCACAAATTTATGTATATAAGTAAAATACATGAAGGTGATGAAGTTAGCAAAATTTTGATGAGATCTCTTCATTATTTTCTCTGTAATTTTAAAATATAATGGAGCAAGTGAGACACTGTTAAGTAGATT
>JACSZP010006192.1:0-17856 GCA_016161895.1 Pinna nobilis | reverse complement strand
TTAAAACGTCCACGCGGCTGAGACTCAAACCCAGGACTCTTTAGATTTAAAACGCATGTCGTTCTCTATTTGTTTTTAGAGCTCACTCATAAAGGACATGATATCATTGTGGTTTTAACACTAAATTTTCCTATATGTTTTACCCAATCTGTTTTTTTTTTCTTGACAATCAGCTCCCGTAGCACCTGTTGTTCTATTGTATTGAGTATTGATCCGGAGTACTTACAATCCTCACATAGAGATTATTGTTACTATAATAGAACTGAGGTAAATCATCAGGCTGCTGCTGCTGCAGTCTTGCTTGCTATCGCTTAGAGAGAGTTATCTGTGTAAGAAGATTTCTCAGCGTTAGAAGTATTGGCTAATGTCCTTTAACGTCACACGCTATTTAAAGAAACTAATTGCTGTCGGGAGTTGTTATCCATTTTATAAGTATCACGTGGTATAAGTCCAAATTAATATTCTATAAATGTAAAAGGATTGACGAATTTTACTCAGACAATATTTACTTTGTCAGATACCGACATTCTACAAGGAGAGAGATTCTTCTATGGTGAGATGCTGCATAACTTCAACAGACTGTGTTCTAATAATACTCAACGAATGCGAAACTGGAATTCAGGTGTATAATGCACTTCGGATAAATGTAATACTTAGAACCGCAGAAGATCCTTATAAGAGGCAGGCTTAACTACAAAGTCACTTCACACTAAAGGTATGTAAAATCTCACGATCCGCTTTAAACATGCTTTGTAAATCAGTACAAAGTGTTAGTTATTAGTCCTCAGTATACGTTTGTGTTGAGTAATAGTCATTAAGTAGAACGATAATATGTTGACAAATTTACAGTGCATAATACCTCTTTGATTGACTAATCAGAAAGTACACAGATAGATAGATAGATAGATAGATAGATAGATAGATAGATAGATAGATAGATAGATAGATAGATAGATAGATAGATAGATATATAGACAGACAGACAGATAGATGGTTAGATTAATGACTTTCTCCTATACAAATAACCTGTCTTAAGAAACCACCTGTCATATGTGACCACATTTTCTCTATCCCTTACATGGTGTCTACATATACGTTAGACTGTATACAGACTCCCTAATCTTCAATGATTTTCAGGGAGGAGATTTTTTTGATCTCATGGAGTGGGGTAAATTTTGATAAGAAGTCTTAGTAAAAAATTAGTTTTTCTCCAGGGAGACATGCACTTTTTTTCTAAAGAAATTATCTGGAATAAAATTTTTCTTTCACAATTGAGAGTCCATTTTAAGTGGAGACTTGGAAGTATTTGCATACATTTGGGTATATCTTTATGCAAATGTGTGTGTGTGTGTATGTGTATCCGTGTGTTTTAAATCTTCACTTTCTTTATTACTTATGAAGGTTTCATTTTTAAGAATCTCTCCAAATCACTCTGCCAGATTTTCTAGGTGGAAAAATCAACAGATGTGAAATTAGATTACTCCGATACATAATCTTATAACCTACAATGAACATTAGATACGTAAGCCTACATAGTCCCCAAGTTCTCATCCTAAACTTACAGAAGTTCAAGTCACTAAATAAAATAACTGCTGTTATATCAGTCTAAAAGTACACTGCCACTGTGCTATGTGGAGAAAAAGAAGCCTAGTATAATCCAAAACTAATTTGATGGAGTGAAGTTTTGGGAAACCGACATAATAAATTACCGATCACATGACACGTCTGTTAATGACTCGGAATTCAGGAGTGCACTACCATTAGAAACATAAAAAATAACTTCAAACTCATAAATACACAGTATCTTAATTACAATGCCATATGTGCTATTTCCAAAAACAATGTTAACTTCAATGGCTCATAGGGTAGTTATGACGAAGGGGTTCTCTCCCTTTAGCAGCATTTTCTCATCTCTCTTTAGTAGACTTTTTAAAATGTTGTGTACTTTGTAATTCAAATACTGGTATTGGTGAAAAATTATGTTTGTTCTTATGAAAGTGATCTTTCAACAAAGCGAATGTATGGGTATCTACATCATCAATATCTGTGTACTTCACATAACAATAATTAAATGTACATAACTTGCACAGTACAAACTAACAGCAGCTAAGTATATGGTATATTCATCTGTTTGTTTATCAAATAGCAACACTGTCCTATCTACAGACAAACAGACATCACCCGTAGTTATATAACAACAAAATCCATAATCCACTGCCACACATGGTAACAAATTCATCAATCAATTGACCCATGCATCATCAACGATTTTATCCCTCCCCAAATATAACGACTGATTAATTTTAATGCTTCTACCATGCTGCCACTTCTACACCCCCATCCCACATGAAAATGACAGAAAGAAACAACGGAAAGAAACGAGGAGTACTTCTGAAACCTTCCCAAGATGTCTTCTTCATTCATGAATACTCTGAGTAATTGTAAAGTAGTTAGAAAAAGCTCGTCTGATAACAAGCCTACTCGATATGACTAGAGTGCATACACACAGCAGAATATTATACACAACGCTTTATATCAACACATAATTAGGAATTTTCTTAACAATACGCCGCTGACACGGTTTTCTCTCGTGAACATTACCTGTTGAATCCTTTACTAGTCTATCCTGTAACACCGCAATCATTGATGCTAATCATATTTAATCGTCCACATCTTCTTCTTTCTCACATGCTAAGCTCCAACGATACACAGATGATTCCTTTTTCTCCCAAAAACTTCTTTCGCCAGAATTGTTCAAACTAGTTGCCAACAAATAAAACCCACATCCACTTGAAATTAGCATACGTAATCGACATTAACTACTTGATTGCATTCACATCAAGACTCGATCCACTCTTTCTTTCTGAATGTGCTATTTCACCCATTAAGTACTATACACTGACTTACACCATTAAAAGATTCATTTACAGTGTAGAAGACAGACTAAATATTAAATTGTTTTGTGTTATATTTCATGACCTAGGGTGTAATCGTCTCGCTAAGATTTAAGTCTCACGTTAGCCAATCTACTTTTTTCATGCAAATTTGGCCCAGGGAGCCTTAATTAAATAGCAAGTATAATAGTCATTAGATTTGTATAGCACCCTAAGACTCAGTTTCCTGTCCTTTGTCTATCTGTAATAGGTACCCATAATGGCCTTAATTTACTTTGCTTTCTGCTTCGCTGAACCGACACTATACCAGCTTTTATTCTGCAAAACAATTGGCCAAGTCATCATAGCGTTGTGCTCTGACTTTCTCCGAATTATGTCTCTTTATTAAATTGACAAGCAAGACAGAGGTGAAAATGTGACCTTGATTATTGAGGAACAGGTTGGGATATTTGATACGCCCCCTTTAAAAAGTAATCCTCTTAGTTATCTAATCACCCGTGTCCACGTTTGTCGAGAATTGATGCAACCTTTGAACTACTCACATATACATTTGGTATAGGGTTGCCGATTTAAAACACTTTCAATAAGTCTCTATACAATCAGTAGATCTTGTCTGTAAGGAATGGGATAAAGGATATTGGTCGAATGTAGCAATACCTGTACCCCTTCACTGAGCCTTATAATGATTGACATTTTGTCTTTATCTCTACAGGTAGCCATTATAAATTGTCAAGTCGCCACACTTTCATTAGAGGATCTTAGTTCCTTATCAAGAACATGTGAAAATCTTTGTATTATTGAGTTAAGAAGTTTTAAAAATTGTCCCACAGAAAGAACCCAATTACTGATAAACCTGAAACGTCACAACTCGAGGCAGTGCCTCAAAAGAGAAAGTTCCACAATGACGGTACAAACAAAGCGATTATAACACAAGACTATCCTCACCTTTAGTAAGGTTCTGTAGAAATAAAATTACGGTGAAACCTGTACATAGACCTGTATATAAGGGCAAGTCAAAAGCAGATTTTACAAAAGATGTAGTGATCTGTATGTAGAGGAGGATAACATTTTGCAAGCACGATACAGTTGAGAAAGAAAAAAAGCGGTCTTTACACCTGGGAGGTCCTAATACACAGGTTGTCCTTAAAGCAGGTTTAACTGTAATACATTTATATATAGCTGATGCAAAAAAGTAAGGAATCCCCAAGTAGATCTATGCAGATTGATGTATAATGACAAAATGAGTTCTACCTAACCAAGATGCATAATAAATAAATCTTGGCTGTAGATAAAATATCTTTGTGTACTTATCACAAATCTCATAAATAAACTTAAAAACCAAATAAACAAGTCTAATAAACATCCACAATGACACTCATTTACTTTTATTAACAAATGTTCAGCCTAAAAAGAGAGGGGAAAAAGCTTTAAAAGTTTCCACACGATAAATAATAATCCGGAGAATATCAGTCACCCCATGACAGAAAATCTCCAAACGATCGGTAATTCTCCTGTGCCGTACCTTAAAATTGATAAAGCATTTAAATAGTGTGATGATAATTACTAACCCTAGGATGTTATACCTGTATATGAGATACCTGGCATGAATCACAGGTAACAAAGAACCATACCTGAAGAGGAGAAACTAATTTATGCTTCTCTCCACATTATTGAAGCTGAATAGTAAACAACATGTGTTGGAATTCCCTACATTCTTTTCGGCTAAATAATTTATCTAATGCCTATGAATAATAAAGGATAAAAAAAAGAGATTCTCAAATGGGCATGTTTATTCTACCTTTTTAATTTACAGGTATTTGAAAAATAATACTTCATTTAAGGATGGTGATTAAGTAGATGTTATTCTATCTATGATTCATACGCAAAATAAGTTCATAAAAATCACATGGCAAATCTCAATCACACACACCTGAATAAATTACTTATACATCTTCTTCTTTCTACCTGTCTCATGTGACTTGACACACACACACACACAACCTCACCTGTACTTATGCATACAATCTACTGCAGATAAAGCAAATTGACAATATTTGTAATCTTCGTCTAATTTTTCTTGAGCAAAAAGTGAATATTTTGATGGAGTCTTGAAGGTGATGGACAGTTAGGAAGACTGTCTTGGTGATACAGGACAATAGAGGTCAACCAGTTATATAAGAGCTACACATGGCTGATCAAATGAAAAGTCGCTCATGGAATAGTCTGGTATACCAGAAATTAGTCAAGGTCAATAGGTCACGGAAAAACCACATACATCTGATAAGAAGAGTGGCTCATTCAATAGTCTTGGTAAAAAAGAGCAACTTGGGGTTCAATAGCTCATCTAAGAGCCACATATGTTTAACTGAAGGAAAAGTAACTCAAAGACTTTCTTTGAAGACCAGAGAAGTACTGCTGACAGGTTACTGTATACAAGAGTCGCTCAGGTCAAATTGATGGTCAGTGGGTTCTCAAAACTAAGTAAGTTAGAACCATAACTGTCTTGGCAAGCCAGAACTATTTGGTCACTAGGTTTTGGTAAGTTAGAACCACAACTGTCTTATTACAACAGACCAATTTGGTCACTATGTTATGGTAAGTTAAAACTGCGACTGTCTTGTTACAACAGACCAATGTGGTCACTATGTTATGGTAAGTTAGAACCATGATTGTCTTGCCAACCAGAACAATTGGGTAATTAGGTTATTTCAAATTAGAACCATGACTGTCTTGTTACAACAGACCAATGTGGTCACTAGGTTTTGGTAAGTTAGAGCCACGACTATCTTGCTACAACAGACCAATATAGTCCCTTGGTTTTGGTAAGTTAGAACCGTGACTGTCTTGTTACAACAGACCGATGTGGTCACTAGGTTTTGGTAAGTTAGAACCGCAACTGTCTTGTTATAACAGAACAATGTGGTCACCAGGTTATCATAATTTAGAACCATGACTGTCTTGGCAGAACAATTCAGTCACTACGTTTGGGTAAGCTATAATCATATCTGCCTTGGTAAACTAGACAGGGTCACTAGGTAGTGGTAAGTCAGAACCATGATTGTCTTGGTAAACCAGAATAATTAGGTCACAAGGTTATGGTAAATTAGAACCATAGTTGTCTTAGTAAAACTTAGTATTGTGGCTGACTGGTTGTGCAAGAATCAAACAAACCTGATTAAATAAAAGATGGCTCACAGTAAGAGATATGATGTCATAAATCTTAACCCTTTCAACACCACAGACCGAAATAGACTGGTCCAGACAATGAAATAGAGCATACCATTCTGATACTTGGGGTTGAAAGGGTTAACATACAAGAACAAAGATTTCAGCAATGATAAGAAGCCCAAATATAATTATGAATTTTCAAGACAAATGATTCTACCAAAATAGAAAAAAATTTTTTACTCTTGCAAATATAAAAGAAAACTAAGAAATTATAATGGAAATATATGTAGTTAGAAATATCAATTATAAAGGAAAAATATCCTGAAAAATAGAATGTTTGTAATTGGTTTAAACTTATGTTCCTTAGCACTCGTTATCCTGTTTTTTATTATAAAAAACCAAAGCCCATGTGACTGAGAAGTTCTCTTTATACCCCACATGTGGTTAAGTGATTCTATTATGGCAGAAAATGAGGTGTTAACTGGCGTTAATTTTCAGACAGTCAGAGTTGGAAATTACATCACTTAAAAAAGGCCTCAATACAGTCTGTCTTTGTTTGTTTTTATTGGTTTTTTATGCCGCTTTCAACATCATTTCAGTTAGTTCACAGTGGCATCAAGCTGATGACGCCTTCACAAATTCTGTACTGAGGACTTCTGCACTCTTTGCCACAGAATTTTGGTATTGTTTGTCTCAACTACAGGACAGAACACAGGTCATGCCGCAAACCCTAGATCTTCAAAACTTCTAGCATGTCATTGTGGCACAACATGTGACTCTATGATACATTATGTTTGTTTTTTTGTTTATGCCACAGTGACTATTTTTAAGTCATATGGCGATGGCCAATTTTTATAGGTGGAGGAGAGACACCATTATAAAGTATCTGGTGAGAGATCACCAACCTTCAGCAAGTGAGGCAGCACAGAAGCTGGACTGACTAGAACTGAGATTAAATGGTTTTTAGTTTGATGGTCCATTCAGCCACAGAAGCTCCATAATCTATCAATGCACGCCCAACACACTTTCGGCTGAAGAACAGAACTCGAGCCAGTGTTTTCAATGTTCTCGATTTCCTACAATGGACATAAGGTGACCTCTATAAGCCAGTAGCCTCTATGCTATGGCCACTTTTATCTTCAGACCTCAACCTTGGGTGGTCTTATCATGCAGTCTTTTGTTAATTTTATTGTTTGGACATTCTATATGTAAGGTGCTAAGTAGTATAAATGATGCAACAATTCTTACAGTAAACGAACAAAAGAAAATGTTTACCTGGCAATTCAGCCTTAATTTAAAGAAATAAAGGTAAGAATCGTCTTACCTATTATGCAATTCTGACACTATTTACACCCAGGTAAAACAAAATTATAAAGTGAACAAAGAAACTCTGGCCAGGAACAAATAGCAGTCGGGTGAAGACTGTGAACTGTAGACAATGAACACTTAGACAGGAAATTGATCCCGCGCAGCAGAGACAAAAGTGAACTTCACACAAACAATGCCTAGACCACTGGGTAATCTGAACATAATACCTATACCTGTACATGTATATCAATTGTTTCAGAGTCTCTCAAATAGACACAGTAGATACATGATCATTTTTTTTTCTGTATAATCGGCAATATCTCAGTCGAATGAAGAAAAAAAGTAGATATTTCCTAAATACATAACACGTATACAGAAAAGATGACTTGAAAACAAAGAGATCCATGATNNAGACCAAGGAAGATGGTAGGTCGTAATATTTCATTTATAAGGAGACGTTACCACGTGCCAGTCCAGTGAAGGACAACAAATTGTTCCCTATGCTCTGTAGCTAGGGCCAAAGAGTCAGGAGGGCTTTTTAATGTGCTGACTCCTTCTGTGACACAGGGCCTACATTTTCACTTCCTCGTCTGAAAGACAGGGACAGCAAACCGCAGTGTGGCTCGGATTCAAACCCATGACCTCACAAGCAGATGGCAAACACACTAACCTCTAGACCACAGCAACCCCGAGATCAAGCAAGTGAATTCAAGGGAAAATTCAAAACTGAGTGCCATGGATACAAATGTAAGTCTGTACAAATCAAAAGAAATGTAAGTCTGTACAAAACAAAAGATATAAATAAATAGTAATGCTTTGGCAAAGCAAATCTAAATAGAGGGAAGTGAAAATGTATATGTGTAAATTAGGTCAAATCTGTACATTCAATTAAGTTATCATTGCTCATCTATCAAAAACTACATGTATACCTAGAACAGATCAATATACATGTACTGTAACAAGAAGCATTTATCTACTTACCTACCTTCTGCTTACCGGAATAGAAATCCTCCGACCTACTTAGAAAGGAATAAATCTGACAAATTTGATGATCACCCAAAAGCAAAGACATCGTCAGATACATGTACATGTACCACGATTCTTCATCACTTAAGTGTCTCCTTCTTAGTCACAATCAACACCGACCATTCTTTGTTTTCCATTTTCCCCGCTACCTTCCACAGCTTGTGGAGATATCTAACATCTACTGATCACTTTGTTAATCATATTATCGCTTCCAGTGTCTTAGAACTTATAGGTAAATTAATCTCGGTAAAAATAGACGGAATAAAAAATATGCCTAAATTATCTGTCAACCAGCATCTGTGGATATGTATTGTTATTTGTGCAGATTCAATTAGCATCTCGTTTTCTTTCCGAATAAATATATTCCAGATCAAAGATTTACACATTAATACAGAATGAAATACGGACTATTATTGATCATTTCTTATAATGAATTTCTTTTCTCTATCATGCATACAGATTCTCCTATTTTCAAGACTGGTGGGTTTATAAAACAATTTAATCTATTTTACAAATGGATTTATTCTTTCTAACAAAGCCGACACTAAAAATTGTTTTAACGACAAGGTAACATCTTGAGGTAGAATATAAGAAACGGCATCTAATTAAATAATACGTCATCCAATTATTCATTTCATTTATTCCGGGGAATTGGTCATATCAACAGCTGTGTAAAATATGTTCAAACAATAAAAAAAAAATTCTTAAACTTTCTATTGCCATCAGATCTTTATTTCTAATGCCAAAAGATTTTTATTTATCTTTTTTGTTGCTTTAAGCCTTGCCCAACAGTCTGTCGATCCTATGGTGTTTTAAGTGGCGGAGGAGAAACTCTGCTTAAAGACTATCCAACAGCCACAAATAAACTGGCTTTCTGGTATGATGATAATCATTACAAACCAGATTTGAATCATAAATGTTAGGTCCTTCTTACATATTTGCTTAGTCTCCCCATGAGTAGGAAGACTCCCTATTTTCATGAAAAATTTTGCTATCTTTTTAAAGAAAAATTGCATATCTCCCCCATAAAAATCTTAACTTTTCTTTTTGTTGGTAGTAAAAGGTTCTTGATGCATTTCTAAATTTTTCAAAGGGGAGGGGGTTGAGGATAGCAATTTTTTTTAAAGGATAAGTGAACTTTTGTAGAACAAAGATACATCTCTTGTGCAGATGGAAAATGGGGAATTATGCAAATGATTTCATCACTCATAATACAAGTAATGAATATATAGACATATCAGCCTAGAATAAGAAACATAAGTTGTCAATAAAAGGGACAAAGCTCCACAACAAAGAGGGATGAGGATAAACAGAAAAACAAGGATTTTCCACATTAGGGCTTTGACTTTTTAAAAATACATCTTAATCCATGTTTTCAAAGAGACCAATTTCAGAGTTTACAGATTTTCTATAGATATAGGCAATGCGTTAAAATTCCATCATCCCTTTTTAAAAATAATTAAAAAAAAGAATTAATGAAGGATATTACCAAACAAGAGATTAATAATTGTAATGTCGGACAATTACAGAACAAAAAATGGTGTAAAATAACAAAACATCGTTTATTCCGGAGACAGCTGTTGGTAATATGTCTTTAAGAAATTAACATGCCAACAATTTTGTTGCCAAGACAACCCTACGATGAGATTATGTTTAGACTAGAGTATGGGTGAGTAAAGCGACAGGCTTTTTTTTTCAGAATATCTTAAATTACTTGTCACTTATTAAAATTTCCCAAAGTTATAACTATGGGGAACATTTAAATATTTACTTTTCAACTATGATCACTTTAGCTGAACATAACTCGTATAAACAAATCATTCCCTGATAAAAGGTCTAACAGAATGGAAATGTTAGCCTCTGTAAAGTTTACTTTGTTTTTTGTCAGTTTAAATCTGTCCCACATGTGTCAACAACCCAGCGTGCTTTCTAGTTAAGGAATGAAAAGCTCATTTTACATTGGTCAAACAACAAGTTTTTGTCCACTGCAAGACCACGAACCAGACGATTCAGTGGCCGATAAATACATAGATAAACACTAAGTCGCACAAAAACATCTGAAACAAAAACCCAAGGGTCAGCAAATTAGAAAATGTAGTGTACTTTATAGTCCGCAGATTAAATAGACATAGACGACACTAAAACCTATGACCCCAGGCTGTAATTGTTGTATTGTGAAAAATCAGTATGAATAGGACAGAGTTAATACTGTTAAGGAAAGAAAATCCCAATGCCATCTAATTCCCTCTCCTCCCGAATGTTGATAACTTTAAACACATTCCGGTCATTTTACAATTGATCATGTGACTGAATGGCTTCGCAATCATCCAACAGATATTTATAATGAGAACAAGTATGTCACTGTCCTTATTAAAACATTTGTACAGAGGAGATTGTTAAAAAATATCACTGCTAAACTCGGGCTTCTGTGCAAATCGGATATCTGATTTCCTACACGTAGGACTTACAATAAAACCTGCTTTACCAGGCACCTGCGTATAAAGTCCATCTAGTCATAAAGACTGCTTTTTGCAACCCCAAAAGTAGCTATTACACTTTGTAATAGGTATAGTTGATAGAATGCACAAAGCTGTTACATGGACACATTGCTATATGCAGCTGTTATGAAATTTCTGTATTGAGGATTGCAGAATCCTGTTATATAGGCATGTTTTAGAGACTGCTGTTACATGAACTCTGTGTACAGGATAGGCTCTGTTTGAGATACACAAAAAGCTGTTACAAGTACATAGACATTTTATAATAGGCACCTATAATGAACATAAAATGCAATGTGTTGAAGTTGATGTCAACTTACAGCTGTCATAATGTCAAATCATAGCTACTTATCAGGTCAACTGACTTTTATTTTAAATTAATAACACTTCTCAGTTATCTCACCGTAAATATGACATAATATAGCTGCCAGAAAAATGTCATAAGAGAGCTGTAATGAGTTAGTAGTCACCTGATCCTTACATGACAGCTTTAATAATTTGGCAGTCAATGACATGTCATAAGACAGCTCTAGTGACCTAGAAGTAAATGGAATGTCATACATATAAGACAGTATGTCATAAGACAGCTCTAGTGACTTAGAAGTAAATGGAATGTCATACATGTAAGACATTATATCATAAGACAGCTCGAGTGATCTAGAAGTAAACGGAATGTCATACATATAAGACAGCAAGTCATTAGACAGCTCTATTGACCTAGAATTAAATGGAATGTCATACATGTAAGAAAGTATGTCATAAGACAGCTCTAGTGACTAAGAAGTAAATGGAATGTCATACATGTAAGACAGTATGTCATAACACAGCTGAAGTGACTTAAAAGTCAGTGGAAGGTCATACATGTACGACAGTATGTCATAAGACAGCTAAAGTGTCTTAGAAGTCAGTGGAATGTCATACATGTAAGACAGTATGTCATAAGACAGCTCTAGTGACCTAGAAGTAAATTGAATGTCATACATGTAAGACAGTATGTCATAAGACAGCTCTATTGACCTAGAAGTCAGTGGAATGCCATTAGACACTGTGATAATTTGGCAGCCATAAGAATGACAGCTGTCATCTGATTTGGCAGTTGTCAGTGTATGATAGTTTTAACAAAGTCTTCACAAGATCATTGTTTCAATGATGTCCCATTTTTCTTACCCATGTATATTACTTATAATAACTAGTAACATGTACTATCTATAAAAGCCTAAAATCTTACTAGATCTAAATGATATAATATAATTATTGTATTGAATATTAATATGTATACATGATATATTGATTTGCCCTATCACTGTAAATGTAGGTCAAAACATAACATAAGTACTTGTATGATCATGACATCGTTATATCTAAATCTGGGTCAGAGCTTAAGACCTTTCCTCCAGAAAGAAATGATAAAGACCTTTGATTGTCAATTTTGTCATTTTCACAGACTTACTTGTCAATGTCTGTACGTTATTTATTTTCATTATATAGCAGTGGTGGGGGGGGGGGGGGGGGGGGGGGNNGGGGGGGGGCTGGGTGCGTATTGGTGTGTGTTTTTGATCAGTATGGTTAATATTATACAAGAAGACAGATTGTCAAAATAGATGCACATGATGTATTCTACACATGCTTTGTTATTGTTGTTTGACATCCAGCCCAGGAATCTTTCAGTCATTGGAAGATGTCACCAAATCCCAGTGAAGGGCTTCTTATTTTGACCAATACTCCTGGCTTACGGCCATTGAGCAGTTGGGGACATTCAACATTCCGAGGCCTGTGGAACAGAACTTCCTTTCTTTGTCTTTCTATTTATTGCCGGTTTTTCCTCTCTGCCTTCCTCAGCTTCTATCCCTCTATCAATCACTACTTCTCTTCCATTGTCTCCAATCCTCCTCTTTTTCCCTCCTCCCTCATATAAATCTATCTCCTCCCCCTCCCCATACATAAACATGTGAAACTTTTACAACTTTATTTCTGCATTAAGTACTACGATAATTAAACCTTTAATCCCCCTTTACAAGTCCCCGTAATACCGCGTGTGTGATATTAATAGCATCCTGTTTATGCATTCATATCAGCAGATCAGCGTCTTACATACTCTGATTGAAAGTCTCACATCTAAATGTAGGCAAATTATTATATCTTTTGTTCGCACCTCGCTAACTGTAAAGGTATGCATAGGACCATCACTTGGACAAATTTCCTTTCAATTTATTCCACTGTTTAAAACACCTAAATCAAGTTCCAACCTGGCCTTATGTATTTCATTTTCAATAGAAAAAGTTTTGATAAGGATCTTAAGTCAAAATTGTACAGCATACTTATCAAAGCATCTATTTAAATCTGGAAGCCCTATGCTAATGTGGTTTAATTCAAGCTCAGAAATTGTCATCATAAAAGCAGATCCAGTACCTGACAAACAATGGCTGTCCAAATTTACCATTGATTATCAAGTTAGAGTTGGGTAAATAAATTAGTTTTTCTTCTTTCCCCACCTTTAACAGTGTTTACAAAACCCTTGCAAAAGAAAGCACTTCATTCAATTCTCTACACAAATTACCTACACAAAGAGTAAACATGATAAAGTTTCCCACCAATAATTATTCCTATAAATGAACCAGACTTGGGCATTTTAAAAAGTAATTAATTTTTTTCTTCAAATGTCGTCAAGTATCTTATTCAGTTTAATGGACGATATCCTTGAGAATGGTATCTTTGAAAAATTAAGATCGCTGGATAGCTATGCAGCAATTTATTTCATTATCTTTTCAGACAAATTTGAAATTATTATTAACGGAGAAGTTTGAACAATGCGTGGTATTGTATTCTCTTATCATCTAATTTTAAAAGGCCGCAGTAATTAGCAGAACTGAAATTTTCACCCCACGTAGTTTCAATCAAATTGAAATTTACATTAAATGTTTTAAAATCCTACAGAGATTCTTATTAGCGTGTCAGGAAGAACAAAAACTGGTGACAGACAAAACTGACTTTCCTTCATGTCATAACCAGACTACCAGCAACAGGTTTATCAAACCAAAAGAACAGGACCATATCACATTGCGATATGGTTAATACATTGTCTCGTTCCTGCTCTGAAACTTGGAAGCTGAGGTTATTTTTAGATATTGGAAATTCCCTCTGCTTGGTGTTCAATATGATATTGATTACAGGAAAGAAAAAAAAAAGAAGAAAACACTTCAGTAACAAAACAAAAGTACTGTAGATACTACGATGGATTTTCCTCAGGGTTAAAGGCATTGAAGAGATATGTCAATTGATCTGTATAAAATTAGAAAACAATAATATATGAAATTCTAAAAAAAAAATTGAAAAAAAAAAAGCAAAACTTTTAAAGTAAATGTGTAAGTGTGTATAACAATACAATGTCAATGGTTCTACATGTAGGTTGTTTTTCTTCTACAATGTTGGTAATTTTTATGTATATACACGAAGTCTTTATTTGAGCCTAGATGAAAATGCCAGGATATATTTACAGATAAAAAATTAGAGCGTAATTCTAAATAGCGATAAAAAAAGACTTCTGTCTGGCCTTTTCCATGAGATCTATGTTTATAAGAATGGGTACTGTACCCATACCTGTATATATAAAACTCGTTAGTGAGTACACCTGGTTAGTGCTGGTTCATTTATAATGACTTTACCTGGCATGATATCGACAATGATAGATATATTTCATCTATCTGATACAATCTATACCTGGACTTTACCTGAGATATATAATATATCACAAAGTGTAACTCTCAAATTCTACATTCTCTATGTTCAACTGATTCTACGCACAATTAAAAATGGCTGCAGCCATAGAGGAATAACAATCTACCCAAATAAGTGGGAATATTAAATGTTATCAAGGTATAAGTGAGTGGGGTTGTTAAATACCTGTACAGCTACACAGGTAACATACACGCCGGCTGGCTTGTCGATCCAAGATCAGTCGACCACATTACAGGCACTTAAAACAAAAGTGACAGGTCCTGTGGGAACTAACCAAGCATGGAAATTAAATATGATGTTCAAGTATACTACCTGTATCTATAAATAGTCAAAATTCACCTGCTCTCTAAGACAGGTGACAAAAACTTACCAGAAATTCCGGCATATGTCAGATTCCCCGTCATCGGTGGTCGTGTGTTGATCTTCTCATTACCGCTATCACACGACTTTCTTATTTTAATTTTTCTTAACACTGGCTGTGACAATCAGACACACCTTAGCCCAATGAGATTGAGTTATTCATTTTCCAAATAAAGTTATTGTTAAATCCAAGCTGAGGTCAATCACAGGATTATTTTGTACGAAATCAATTACGCTAAGTCGCCTCTCTTGTTTCAAAGTGCTATGGACTACCTATAATCTGCACCGATCTGCCTCGCCAGACAAGTGTGACACAAATTTAATTTAAATTTAATTTTCACTTCTTTAGTAATGTATGAATTTTTTGTCTATTGATATAAAAGAAGTTTTAAGACATTGGTGAATAAGATAAACAGTGATTGTATATGACTCACATAACACTATAAAAGCCGGGATGCCCCATTCATTAAAATCTAAGCAGTATTAAATGTGCCATCAACGGTGTACCCAGATTATAATATGAAAAGATAAAAAATGATAGAAGGGAAAACGTCTTTTGACCTATTCATGTATTACGATTAAACAAAGACTGAATATGGTAACTAATGGCAACCAGTATTCCCGACCAATAAATGTATACAAAATCCTTTTGACAGACACAAAAAGCTTTCAATAATGAATCTTCTCAAGATTTTAAATTGATTTAAGAAATTTGTTAGTGGCGTACAAACAATTAGGCTGATCTTTATGGTAAACATGTAATTCAAAGATGAATTCATTTGGACCAGATTTGAATACCAATTTATTCTTACCCAGTATTTACCCATCTTGTATCTATTTGTTCGCTCTTATTGCAAAGGGTATTGTTAAAATTCTTTGATAACTATACTTCAAAAAAACTTGGGTTGTGAGAGAACTATTGTTGCCTAAATGGGAAAATCATGGCATAATTGTCTTACCATAGTTTTAATGTGTTTACTTTCATTAGAAAGGCGAGGGTTTAACAAAAGTCTGGGAACAATGGCTTGATGAGTGGTTTATACTTGACAGGAACTTGCATCATACCGATGTTTAAACATGACACAAAATTCAAATATCACATGTTGATTAAAATCAAATGTTTCTTCTTCGTAATAATGGCTCCTTTTGTATTTAATAGATGAAACATATTGTTCGACAGGAAAACTAAAGATTCCTGCAAGAAAAGAAACCAAATTGTAGGTCGTGAGATAGTTCTCGACAGACGGGCGATGCAGGAGGGATTTTCTTTTAAACAAAATGTTCTATTTGTAATTAGGCGATTTCATTCTTTATGTAAATTATGTTTCTCTTCCAAAACATTGTTTGCAGTCTTGAATTATGTATTATTAAAAAACCATTAACGTAAATTCATTTGGATTAATGTCGTTGATTAAACAAAACTAACAAAGTAAGCTGTTCATTGTTTAAATTTTAATAATGAGAAAAAATTCTATAAACGGCTTACCTTAAAATTTACTTGATTCCCAAGCAGACAGAGACTTTGTAATTTTGCCGAACAAAAAAATCAATCTTTGTGTGCATTAATTAGCGTGAATTTTAAATTCAAACATGATAGATTGGCTGTTTACTCACAAGTTTTATCATGATTAAGTATGTTAATGAGCTACTCCCATTTTATGTATTCTCATTAACGAGGGGATTAGTTCATAGAAATCGTTGTCTGATATGCATAGATACCAGTCGAGCTTCTCTTTTTGTCTTATCAATCACAGGGTCATTCATTTTCCGACATTTTTCTTATGAAAATTAATCAAAATCCTAATTTCTGCTATCTCATTATGATAAACACCTAACAGATCTTTCTGAGACGTTTCACAGTAATTTTGTATTTCGTAAATATTTTAATGACATTACGTCGCATTTGCTAATGATTACGATGATAAATCCAGTCTGGCTATTATACTAAATAGAGACATAAGAAGATTTTTCCTTAATATTTCCAACGAGTTTATCATATAAGTCTTCATTCTTATTTTGTACTTCGATTTTTTTCTTTGTATGGGGAAATAATTTAAATAATGAAAATACATTCCAAAACAAAAATTAAAGATACATTGTAAATTGTTTGTCTTCTCTTTTGAGAAATAAGATATTTGTTACAGAAGGTGACATTTTCAACAAATTAACAGAGAAATGCGAGATTTTTCAAGTAATTTGTTGACATTTTTGTATTTCCTGCAAAGTATGATGAAACATGATACGAGTAGATACATCTGTACCGGCACACAACAAATCCTGAACTTGGTGCACTGATTGACTAGACCTCATAAAAATGAGGAGTAATTACTGTGAATTTGTGCTAACTTGCACAAATGTTATTTAACCTACTTTCTTGTAAAAGGTCTGATTGTGTATGCATGAGATTTTTACAATGATTTGATAAATTTTAAAAATTGAAAACAACTAATGCAAAATTATCCACATGTAAAGCACACCATTTATTTTCTCTCTTTTCTTTTTTTTTAAATAGTTATTATGTAAAACGACCTATTTTGATCTATGATGCCGATATACACAAGGTATTTATTGAAAACATTGCATCAACTCCCCTCCCCTCTCTTGATTGTAATGAAAAATAATGAGAAGGAAAACCGCACCTACAAGTATTTAACTGTTTATTAAGACACTAGTTATTAGTTGACTGCACACCTTCTGATTTTTTGGTTACTGGTTTGAATCTAGATGCCATCATGACTAGACCGTCTGACTTTTTGGCCACTGGTTTGAGTCCAGATTCCATCATAACTAGGCTGTCCTCATTTTCACATAACACATGACATACAAACAGAGCACTTTGTCTCAAATGACATTATAAGATTGAGTCC
>JACSZP010006182.1:4747-19685 GCA_016161895.1 Pinna nobilis | reverse complement strand
GCTCACTTACAGGGAGGCGGTACACTTCCACTCACTTACAGGGAGGTGGTACACTCCCGCTCACTTACAGGGAGGCAGTACACTCCAGCTCACTTACAGGGAGGCGTACAAGCTCACTTACAGGGAGGCGTACAAGCTCACTTACAGAGAGGCGTACAAGCTCACTAACAGGGAGGCGGTATACTCCCGCTCACTTACAGGGAGGCCTACAAGCTCATTTACAGGGAGGCAGTACAGTTCCGTTCACTTACAGGGAGGCGGTGCACTCCTGCTCACTTACATGGAGGAGGTACACTTCTGCTCACTTACAGGGAGGCGGTACACTTCCACTCACTTACAGGGAGGTGGTACACTCCCGCTCACTTACAGGGAGGCGGTACAGTCCGCTCACTTACAGGGAGGCGGTACACTCCCGCTCACTTTTAGGGAGGTGGTACACTCCCGCTCACTTACAGGGAGGCGTACAAGCTCACTTACAGGGAGGCGGTACACTCCCGCTCACTTACAGGGAGGCGGTACACTCCCGCTCACAGGGAGGCAGTACACTTCCACTCACTTACAGGGAGGCGTATGCTTATTTTGTACACCCTGTTCACTTACAGGGAGGTGGTACACTCCCGCTCACTTACAGGGAGGCGGTACTCTCCCGCTCACTCACAGGGAGGCAGTACACTTCCGCTCACTTACAGGGAGGCATATGCTTTTTTTGTACACCCCCGTTTACTTACAGGGAGGCGGTACACTCCCACTCACTTACAGGGAGGTGGTACACTCCCGCTCACAGGGAGGCGGTGCACTCCCGCTCACTTACAGGGAGGCGGTACACTTCTGCTCACTTGCAGGGAGGCATATGCTTAAATTTTGTACACCCCCGCTCACTTACAGGGAGGCGTATGCTTATCGTGTCATCGGTAGACCTGTCATTTAAAAACATCTTGATTCTGTTTTCCATTGTTAGCTAGATTTTATAGGCAAAAATTTCGTCGTGTTCTTGTCAAAATTTTAATTTATGGGATGATTTAAAAGTTTTAAATGACGATTACCTATTGTATTGACGCGGGCCATTCACTGGGATGACACGCCGATAGACAATTGACGATAGCGCACAGGTTTGTGAAGAATGACAACGAATATACATGTAGTTAGTGTTGTGTTTAAACATTAGATGGGACAATGGTACAATACTTGATGAGAATATAGATCTCGTGTGTGAAAAGGGTGGGCTTTAAATCGAAAGACCATCTATCTTCTGTACTAATAATATATAAATAAAAAAAAATCCAAATGAAGATTTAATTACCAGTACATTCTATGGCATTAAGATCGGGTAATTCTCAAATCGATGGAACGAGTTAAACAATAATTTGGTATTTTATTCAGAAGAAAAACCAATAAGGATCGTACAACAGGCAAAGCTTATTTAAGTCCTCTCCTGATTGTCAAGCATGCGCGGATCTAGAGGGTGAGGGGGGAGGGGCAAAATAAATACCAATATTGGTCAATTATCCTTAAATTCATACGGATAGGTTTTTCCTTTTTTACACGTTGGAACACCCCACCTGGTAAACAGCGCCCCTGGAAAAAAATCCTGGATCCGCGTACGTAATGGTACATCTTCATGTCATAGAATATAAATATACTAATACTGGTACAAAGTGAAGTGACAGTGCTTTTATAATTGCTTTCTTATGGTAGATAAGTACGTCGGTCGTTATAGTCGTTAAATGAAAAAAAACATAGGGACCGACGTCGTTTATTTTTAAACGAAACGTAAATGTATGTATGTCGTTTATTGCCATTATATGAAAAATACATACGTCATCTACTGCCATTATATGAGAAATACGTACGTCGTTAATTGCCATTATATGAGAAGTACGTATATCGTTTATTGCGATTATTTGAAAAATACATACGTCATCTATTGCCATTATATGAAAAATACTTACGTCATTTAATGCCATTATATGAAAAATACATACGTCGTATATTGCCATTATATGAGAAGTATGTATGTCGTTTATTGCCATTATATGAAAAAATACATACGTCATCAATTGCCATTATATGAAAAATACATATTGTCATTATATGAGAAGTATGTATATCGTTTATTGCTATTATATGAAAAATACATACGTCATCTATTGCCATTATATGAAAAATACATACGTCGTTTATTGCCATTATACGAGAAATCCTTTCGTCGTTTATTGCCATCATACAAGAAATACAAACGTCGTTTATTGCCATCATATGAAAAATACATGTCATCTATTGCCATTATATGAGAAATCCTTACGTCGTTTATTGCCATCATAGGAGAAATACATGCGTCGTTTATTGCCATCATATGAAAAATACATGTCATCTATTGCCATTATATGAGAAATCCTTCGTCGTTTATTGCCATCATATGAGAAATACATACATCGTTTATTGTCATCAGATGAGAAATACGTACGTCGTTTATTGTCATTATATGAGGAATACGTACGTCGTTTTTTGTCATTATATGAGAAATACATACATCGTTTATTGTCATCATATGAGAAATACATACTTCGTTTATTGTCATTATATGAGGAATACGTACGTCGTTTTTTGTCATTATATGAGAAATACATACATCGTTTATTGCTATCATATGAGAAATACATACATCGTTTATTGTCATCATATGAGAAATACGTACGTTGTTTATTGTCATTATATAAGGAATACGTACGTCGTTTTTTTGTCATTATATGAGAAATACATACATCGTTTATTGTCATCATATGAGAAATACGTACGTCGTTTATTGTCATTATATGAGGAATACGTACGTCGTTTTTGTCATTATATGAGGAATACGTACGTCGTTTTTTGTCATTATATGAGGAATACGTACGTCGTTTTTTGTCATTATATGAGGAATACGTACGTCGTTTTTTGTCATTATATGAGGAATACGTACGTTGTTTTTGTCATTATATGAGGAATACGTACGTCGTTTTTTGTCATTATATGAGGAATACGTACGTCGTTTTTTGTCATTATATGAGAAATATATGCGTCGTTTATTTCCTATACCTGACAAATACGCAAGTCGTGTATTGCCGTTATATCAGAAATGCGTACGCCATTTATAACTTTCATATGAAATACGTTCGCCGTTTATTGCCATCATACGTATAAGAGTAATACATATGCTGTTTATTGTCATTATATATGTATTACTACTATTACAAATGTATATGGAAACGTCGGTCCGTGCGTCGTTTACTTCCATTATATGAGAAATACGTATGCCAATGATTGCCATTCACTGGGAAATACATACGTTGTTTATTGCAATTATATGAAAAATACGTAGATTGATTTTATTTCCGCTATATGAAAATGTCGTTTTATTGTCATTACATGAAAAGTAGGCCTACGTATGTCTTTTATGCCATTAAATATGAAATTATCATTGTTATTTAACAATATGCATGTCGTTTATTGCCGTGTTGTGAAAATGTATCGTCTTTTGCGATTATATTAAAAGTACGTATGCTGTTTTTATCGTTACATGACGAGCAGCCAGGGCCAATGTTTGTTTGTCTTTAGTGCGAGATAGTCTTTGGACCAGAATCCAGTGAAGGTTCCAACTTTTACCTTTTACTTGATATTGCATTTTCAGTTATATGTTGGAGGCTAGATTGGTTTGTTCTCTTTTCTGTTGAGAAGATTGCCGTTTCAATGGGGTGTGCTGGACAGTCAAGACATGTTGTTCATGAAATGCAAATGAAAATCGAAAATGTTATTCATTTTTCTATCTATTCTGTCTGTTTGCCTGTTCATCGAGGGGTAGGCTAAGTACACCTTTGGTTGAAACCCCTGTATTTGAACTCCCGACCGTGCCACTGTCTATACCGTATCCCTAGTTTACATGGTCCACAGTGATACTATAGCTTGGTGCGTCAGTTTGATGCTAGACAATACCTGAGGAGCTGACTTTTACACGTCGTCATATCTCCCGGGTGCATCTGCTTTGTTTGACAAAACCTGGAACGGAACAACCCTGACGTTGTGCAGCTGTCACTCGTTGTGTATAGCGAGGCGAAGACTTCGCGCAGACTATAAAAAACTGTGTTAAAAGCCCCAAGATTGTATCTAGAATTGATAAACTGATAGAAAACTCGCTAAAACGAATTAAAAGTTTGTTTTCGACCTTGCCGGAGTATGGAATGACGTGTAAAATACTGACAGTTCCTTTGACACCCGACTCAGAGTCACTCTTCCTCAGGAATGTACAGTTTTCGTGTTTACGTTTCATATTTTAGTGCGTACAGATGATCTTGTCAGAAAAATAGTATATCTTAACCCACACAAATTAGCAGATTAAGTTAATTCATAGCCATTGACATAGAAAAACGCGATAGTGGCACAGGTCTCTTAAAACCATGCCTATCTGATAACGAATACAATAGGACCTGTCAATAAACGCCAACGTCTTTACGGGCTGCCGCAAAGAAATGAACGATTGTTTATTTGGTTTTTATACTTACTGTGTCCTTTCACTTGCTTGCATGTTTTAATTCGTTATCATTTCTGGTCCCGACGTATAATGAAATAATTGTCTTTAATGAAATAAAAAATCTCTAATCGTGAGAAATTTGTTCCGTTATTTTGTATCGCGGCGGTGAGCTGTTTGGTTCCGGTTTTTACCGATAGCTCCGAGGGTGGTCTTCGAAAATTGTGGTGTATGTCAATCGAAGCAATATCTGAGATACACAAAAAGGGCAAATTGGTACGATAAATAGATACTTTTATTGTGTATTTAAAGTACACGGGTGACATTTCAAAGCGCATCCTTGGTTATATTGTGATCAGTATTTTCTGACACATAGCGGTGTCTACCTGGTTTGTCGAGGTGCGACTCGAATGACTCATCCTATTTCAGTCCGTACAAAGGTGTCATCGTATTGTTTCTGACGATTATGTTCTAAAAATTTTGATTTCGTTTTAAGATTTTTAATTCAACCTTCGTGGGAAATCCGGTGTGTCAGTGCCACGATGTGTAACCTACGATCAGTGACCGGCCGTGTGTAACAGAAACACTTGGGTCCCTTGATGATATGGTACAAATGATTTTAGAACTAAATTTTATGACCTCAACAATTAGTGGGCAACCGCGACCAAAGTTTGTAAAGAAAAAAAGATAGCAAGACAATAAAATCTAATAAAATGTAAAGTAACTTCCATGTAGGCCCTATTAATTTTCTGGTTCAAAGAATATGCTTATTACATCTAATTTCATTCTAAGAAAACTTTTTCATTGTTTTTTTTTATTTTGCAATTTCCCTTTATATAAAAAAGGTTTCATCAACGTCTCGTCCGATCTGCCCTAGAGAAGATGATATGATATTGTTGTTTAACGTCCCACTCAAGAATATTTCACTCATATGGAGACGTCACCGTGTGCCAGTGAAGGGCTACATATTTTGCCTATGCTCGGCACTGCTGGCCGTACTGTCTCATCCGAAGGACAGGGACGGCCAACCGCGGAGTGGCGCTGACCCCTAGAGATGAAATTTTTGAAGAATTTAAACGTAAGAATATGACAATAACATGTGTTTTCTTCCAAATTAGAGACTAGCTATGGAAAATATTATGACGATGATAGAAACGGTTTCAGCAAAAATATTTTCAAAGCAACTCTCTCTCCTCTTCCCCTCTTTCTCTCTCAAGTCAGCAACTTTCATTTCAACTTGTCTTCCCTAGGTATAATATAAAATACATTATGACTCGCCTCACTAACTTAATTGAAATTTAATGTAAACAGAGTTTGTTTTCTCATGAAATAAAAGTGGAGAAAAAATTCACAACAAGTCAATTAAGTATCTCTACGGGACTCATCAAATTTTCTTTCAATAAAGCAGCCACTGTGGATAGTTTTATCAATAATATTTAGAAGACGGAGAGGGAATTTGCATGAGATACAAGTATCGCAATATCAATATTACTTGTCACCAGTTCAAAAGGAAAAAACATCATGATGCGATACCACTTCTAATACCATTGTCTGTTAAACAGGTAACACGCTTCCTTGAAAATGAATGATTTAAAGATATCAGTCAGATTAATTAAGCCCCATTAATGACAGTTTAGCAAGTTGTGGATTAGTAGAAATTCTGTAATTATGTAGTGAAGCGTGGAGACAGCTCGGAAACGCCATCTCCTGATGACATGCCTACTGCGCCTGCTGGAAATAGAGGCACTTTGGTAGAATCGCTGGTCCTTCCTGTATTGGATTCAGAGCTATCGATCTCAGAGATTGAGGTTCCGCTAAGGATGTATTGTCTGTCATAGCTTCTCTGTAGCTCAGTTTGGTGATGTTCTGCAGTGTCTGGAATACTACTGGAAGCTACAGTGACAGAAATAAACAAATGAAATTAATAAATTAATTAATTAATTGAATGATTAGAAAATAAATAAATAAATAATGATAAATTAAAGATGGGGAACCGAAATTTGGAAAGGATTGTTAAAATCGAGAAATGAAACACCAGTGCCCAAGCCCCTGTAGGAACATGTCGGGAATTTAATTTTGGTTTCACTAAGCGGTGAATTTTCAATGAGGAGAAGAAATACATTGTACCAGGTTTTTTTTAAAATCGCAAAATCTACATGTGCTTGAAATAAAAAACATAGCCATTGTTACTTTCACTATTTTATAAATGCGAAATGAGGGTGTAAACGCTTAGTGAAACCAAAATTCAATTCCCGACATGCTCCTCCAGGGGCTTGGGCACTGGTGTTTCATTTGACCTTTCGCCAAACGTCTGACACATGGCTCTACGTGTGCTTTTTTGACGTCAATTGATTGTGACGTCATAATCAAACAGATGTTTGACGATTCATCTGATTGTGATGTCAAAATAGAAAAGTTTGCCAAAAGGTACCGTGTCTGGCATTTGGCAATAGGTCAAATTGACAGAAAGTATCAAGGTACTGTATTAACTACCCCCTCCCCCTTATTCTACGTTAACATTGTGGTAATGCTATAGTGCATTAAATAAGCAATGATCATTTTTATTGCATGTGCATCCAATACTCATTGTGCAAGGTAAGAGGAAGGATGATGAAATGAAAAGCCATTGAAAATGTTTGTGTGGGGCTTTTGTTTCTATTGGTGATGGAATGACGCTAGAAGTCGATATCTCGCATTAACGGACGCTAGAAGTCGATATCTCGCATTAACGGACGCTAGAAGTCGATATCTCGCATTAACGGACGCTAGAAGTCGATATCTCGCATTAACGTCATTACAGCGGGAATGTTACGCAGACTTACATTCCGTCACTATTGCAGATACCAGTACCGCGCATACGTTTTCTGTTATCAATATTACACGAGTGTTTTTCATTGTGTGGGGCTCGAGTTTTATGGATTCATTCACGGAATGGGACAAATTAAATGAACACACTCACTGACACTCAAACCACCGACCTCACGGTGTAGACATACGCAGATCGACAGTCTGTCAAAGCTAGCCTTAGATTTCAGAAATATATTTCAATTTTCCCAACATTCATAAGGACATAGCAACACTGGATCAACCCCTTGACGACGCATGACGAGAATTTCGATTGGTCTTTGTCAAATGAGAAGTAATCGATCTTTGTGTGACACTGTATAGGTAAAAAAGACTAAACATGGGGAGGCCCAAACTTTCTGTTGGATTAAATAACAATAAGAACCAATGTCCAGCACACTGAATGTAACAAAAGAAAGCTGAAGAATCCAGAACGACAGAAAATACCATAGCCAAAAACAGAAATGCCATAACCAAAAACAGAAATACCATAGCCAAAAACAGAAATGCCATAACCAAAAACAGAAATGCCATAACCAAAAACAGAAAATGCCATAGCCAAAAACAGAAATGCCATAACCAAAAACAGAAATGCCATAACTAAAAACAGAAATGCCATAGCCAAAAACAGAAATGCCATAACCAAAAACAGAAAATGCCATAACCAAAAACAGAAAATGCCAGAGCCAAAAACAGAAATGCCATAACCAAAAACAGAAAATACCATAGCCAAAAACAGAAATGCCATAACCAAAAACAGAAAATGCCAAAGCCAAAAACAGAAAATGAAAATTTTACAAATAATAATCCACACAACAATTCATAAAACTGAAGATAGAGTAGATCTAACACGGACCCCACTAAAATCCGTGGTGAGTTCATGTGCTCCGGAAGGGTAAGCAACTCCTTCACAGAAGGCATCTGTCGTGTCACCTATGGCGTCGATAAATTCATGTTTCCCGAGTCAAGGTGATTGGTTCTGGATCTGAAACGCAGCTAGTAAGTGTTTAAATATGTCTGATTGTTTTACTTGGCGTGAAATATAGAATTATTTGACAAAATTTTCCATATTTCAAAGGTTACGAATGATAGAATGGATAAACAAAACTAAAACATTTGTTCATGTAGTATGCATATGCTTAACCGATTAGAATTTCAAGACGCACGTGTCAATGTATGATTGATTTGCATAATTACCTGAGATGCTGAGGAAATAGCATCGTGCACTGTTCTCATTATGGCTAATCGAACCTTCCCTTCTTTCCGTTGAATATGAATGGTGTTAGTAGTTCGCCCTGTCGGATACCCCAGACTGTATTTAGCTTGGATGTCTTAGGTAGCACCACGACAATGTCATTGATGCGCTAGTATTACCTGTAAGAATTCCCATCGGCTGTTCTGAGATCTAATTACACTGATACACAATAACTTAATTAAATCACAAGTGAGTTCGTATTAATTCTACTTGAGGAATTCTATGCAATACTTGTTTCTTTAATGAAAAGAATACATTAGTTATGATGTTAAAGGAATGTTTATTAAAATATATCATGTCAAGAGAGACATCGAAGTGCAAAGACACAAGGAAGAAAAGAAAAAGTTAATTTGGAATAAACAATAGTGTCACCGAGACGATATTGCTGCTTAGCTTCTGGAAGACAGAGCTTCAAAGACGGGAGCAAGGAGTTGTGAATTGAAAGAACCGTGCACGGTGAATAGATTTCCGTGTTTAAACTTCTGCACTATGAGACTAATGCAAGGCTTTCTACAGACGCTGATGACATGACAAGTCATCCGGAAGTTGTCGTCTCTGCTTCTCAAAATAAGATTGTATAATGTGAGAGAACATTTGCAAAGTAATGCTGTCTTGATATCACATGCAACTATTTCCCCCAATATAAACATCTACATGAATTATTCGACATTATACAAGTGTCCTTAACCAATAATGTTAGTTTAGAAAAAAAAAACTGAAGATGTATACATAATTCTGTTTGTATGAATTTTTACATTATTTGGCATTATATACGCGCGTCCTTTACCAATTGTTAATTTAAACGAAATTGAACATGAGTACAAGGCAATATCAATACTATCCTGTACTCGTTTTCAATTTCTTTTAAATAAGTTAATTAAAGGTGCGAGCTCTTTAGCTCAAAGTGTATCTAGGTAAGCGCAATGAGATAACCTATCGCCAAATGCCAAACACGGTACCTTTTGGCAAATTTCTATTATAACATCACAATTGACCTATCGCCAAATACCCGACTAGGTTCATTTTGTCAAGCTTTTCTATTATGACATCATATTAAAATGGCCCGTCAAACATTAGTTTGATGATGACGTCACAATCAATTGACGTCAAAAAGGACACAGAAAGAGACATGTGTCAGACGTTTGGTGATAGGTCAATTGATGCCAAAACGTGACGTGTCGGGCATTTGGCGATAGATCAATTGAACTATCGCCAAAACTCTGATACATTGCTCTGCATGTGTTTTTTGACGCCAATTAATTGTGACGTCATAATCAAACAAATGTTTGACGGGTCATTTAATTGTGATGTCATAATAGAAAAGTTTGCCAAAAGGTACCGTGTCGGGCATGTGGCGACATTTGGACATTTGGCGATAGGTCAATTAATGGCTCGTCCAACACTTGTTTGATTATGACGTCACAATCAACTGACGTCAAAGAGCACACGAAATGCCATGTTGCCAGAAGTGTTTCCCCTACAGTTTTCGTTGTTCTGATATAATCGCATTACAACATTGTATGATAACATCGGCATATTTATTTCAGAAATTTCGAGAAATTTGACGGTTGTATTTTCGCTGGGTTATTTAGATATGTTAACTAGTTATATGTCCGTTAGTATATCAATCGATAATTACGGCAACAACATAAATGAACAAGAGCCTCTCTGAGGCACATCATACGCCCGTCGCAAGTTTTGTTACAGGGAAAATGACAAAAAATGAAAACAACGAATTTGTGTGCTCCGGACAAAGGAAAAAAAAAAATTTTTAACAAAGGGCAATGACTCTGTAAAAACTGCAGCTAGAGTTACGGTTCCTGGACACTGCACTGTGCCTTGTGATGGTCTTGACATGTATAAAGTTTCATGAATCTATCATGCACGGTTTCAGAGTTATGCTCCGGACAAGACAAAAAAGTTAATGGACAGACGGACGGACGGACAACGCCATACCATAATACGTCCCGTTATTCGACAGGCGTATAATAACAATTATACATGAATTGAAATCACAGCATACATATTCAGATGTACTTCTTATTCCTTTCCATACGAAAACGATTCTTGACAGTGGCTAAAGTGATTTAGGATTAGTATGGTATGGTATGGTATTGTTGTTTAACGTCCCACTCAAGAATATTTTACTCATACGTCACCGTGTGCCGGTGAAGCGCTACAAATTTTGCCTATGCTCGGCACAGCTGGCTGTAGAGCTGGATGGGTTCTTTAACGTGCCAACACCTACTGTGACACGGGACCTCGGTTTTTGCTGTCTCATCCGAAGGACAGGGGCGAGCAATCGCGGAGTGGCGCTGACGCGGCTCGAACCCGGATCTTCCGATTCGCAGTCGAACATGCTAACCACTCGGCCATGGAGGCCCCATTTAGGATTATTACTGTTCTATTACATTCCTCAAATCAGGCCTAGGTACATTTACCATTTAGACAAAGGAGCACCAATATATATAAGCGGGGTGACCACAATTTCTCTACTAACACCGCTAATATTAACTCCCGCGAATAACTGTAACCACGACATCCGTCCGGTGCATATACAGACAACAGTATTGTCTGCTGCTGCTACTAGTGATGAGGATGACTATGATGATGGCTAACAAGAGTGAAAAAGAATTTTACAGGAAAAAGAAAACCGAAAATGTTTAAAATCATTCAATTTAGACTAAACAAACTTCGGAGGCCCAAGACATTTATCTAGTGGAATCTAAAACTGACATCTTTCGTCGTTCTTGTTGGGAAATCATTGGTTTCAAAGATGCCTAAAAGAGATGGACTTACTTGTCTGTAATAGTTTATATATGTTAAATTTACCGGAAAGTTTGTTACAATTCTTGATGTTAATATTAATCAATCCAGATGTCAATTATTGTGGCGATTGATGGCTTGGTACATGTATCTATGATTTTCACTATATTTACAAATGTACTTTAAATGAGCGAAAAAATAATACAATCGTCATTATTTTAAGAATGATATGTTCATATGGTAGTATCGAAGCCTGCGGTAAGGGTCAGTGAGTGCAAAAGTGGAAGTACATGCAAACATTTTGCTCGGGTACCATGGCTCGATTCTGCCTGTACATACTTTTGCTACAGAGAGGAGAGACGACCCTTTTTTCGAGCTTATAACATTTCTGTTTTGTAATGTTTTGTCAAATTACAAATCTTATTCACATATCAAGTATTGTCCAGATGTACATTTGATAACCATCACTACAAAACAATGTCACCCGAGTTTTACGTAGGACAATTGTCTAGATGTATAGTAATGAGTGCACTTTAAGTGCAATGAGTTGCACTTTTGACGTGTCACTCGACATACACATTCCAAGTGTGCACTCACCCACGTGTCTGTGCGCATCAGTTGATGTTAAACAAAAGAAAACTGTCTTCTGTGTATCACCGCTTCTCAGACGACGGAAGGCAGAACCCCCACACATTACTGCAAACTTTAGTACGTCAAATTAGCGACATGACCTTAAATGAAGTTAAACTTGGTCATTTCCGTTAGGAATTTGAATGGCAATTAAATATCATCTTAAGATTTGAAGATCAATCGCCGGTCTTCGCGTATATTATCTCTGGCAAAATCGCTTTTTAAGCTGTCAGTCAGAGAGATAGACCGAATATCAGTGACGTGATAATTACTCACCCCATGAAACTAACTACGCTTCTAATCGGTGCTTGTACGTTGATGGGAGCAACGTCAGGAGCACCTGAACTCATCCCCGGTTTTTAGTGGGGTTCGTGTTACTCTAGTTTTAGTTATAAGTGTATTTCTGTGTGTAGTTTTGTCTCCTTTTTGTTTTGGCCACGGTTATATCTGTCATTGACCCCTTTTACTTAAATGTATATATTTTAACAGGAAGTTATTTTTAGGCACCTATCCTTAATGCTCACATATTGTAAAGCGACATGAACGGTTTACCAGATGAGCATTTATAGTAAATAACTCTGTAAAAACTGCAGCTAAGTTACGATTCCTGGACACTGCACTGCGCCTTGTGATGGTCTTGATGTGTATAAGTTTCATGAGTCTATCATGCACGGTTTCAGAGTTATGCTCCGGACAACAACAAAATTAACGGACAGACGGGCGGACGGACAACGCCATACCATAATACGTCTCGTCATTCGACGGGCGTATAAAAAGGACTGAAACACTTACAATCTAACCTGCTTTAACCAACAACCGAATTAAAGGACTACCTGCCTTATATGTCTGTGACCTTACTCAATGACTTAACTAAGAATTGCTCAGTGATTACAATCCATACCACAAGTACATGTAATTAGTAGATAAAAATATTTGATAAATGACTCTTACGACATTATTTTGAGCAAACTTTACTTTATAATCAGCTTTCACTTGATCAGTACGTTGATAAAGATTTAACAAACATTTTGCTGACTTTCTTTTCACACTCAGGTTGATTAATACTTGGGTATGTTCAAAGGCGTCGGAGCAGGGGCGGCGATAGCCACCCCAATTTTTGACAAGAAAAATATCATAACGGTGATCTGCCTTCTTTGGGGCGGCAACTAAAACGGCAACCTGTGTTCTTTGATGCGGCAATAAAAACAATGACCTGTCACAGTTCTTTGGGCGGCAACTAAAACAACGGCCTGTGTTTTTTGGGGTGGCAACTAAAACGGCGATCTGTGTTCTTTGGGATGGCAAATAAAACGGCGATCTCCGTATCTGGGGCGGCATCAAACTTGAATGGCAATCTTTAGCATACTTACCGAGTCTCCCCCGTTAATCAGGAGACTCCCTATTTTTTATGTAAAATTTTGGTAATTTCCTAAGAAAAACACATATCTCCCCTGTAGAAAACTTAAATTTTTAATCAATTCATTGTGGAAGATATAAATAGAGTCTCCCCCATGATAATGAAAAATCTCCCCATGGAAATTTTGCAAGGTTGACAAATCTTGATCAGACCGGCATGAAAACTGTCGTTTATGCAAAGGAAGCATACATTCGGTGTTATTGCGTCCAGTGCGCACTGTTAATGAGTGGTGGTTAGCTTCATTCAATCACAGTATACATGTACATGCAATAATCTTGGAAAAGATTTTTATAACTACCCGTATATATTCTAATTAATAATTTAATTAATTCAATGATTTATTGATAAATGCAGAGACATATATATGTATTATTTGTCTTTGATAAATGAATAGATCATTCTTGCAGTTAGACTACATGCATTTATGTAACTGTATCACAATTCAAAGTTGTTTGTTTTCATTCTTCATTTATCTCAACTAGATAATAAACAAGTTGATGATTACATCATTGATATTATTGACGATCATTCGATTTTAGAGGCATAATTTTGCATGTATTAAAGTTTAAAATTACATCTTTTTTATCGAGAGGGGAACACCCCTCCCAACCTCCCCCGCTTATTTCGCCGCCCCAATCTTTAAATACTTCCTACGCGCCTGATGTTGTTGTAGTTGTGTGTATGTATATAAGCTACTCCTCTCATAAATATTTAAATAGATGTAGATTAATACATTACAATTAAAAGCTCAACATCTTTCCATTCCAAAGTTCTAAAGCCAAGATTTAGATTGAGCAGTCATTTATACATATATAGACGGACAGATCAAATAATACAGAGCTCCAAATCTATGAATATGAAGGATGTGATAATAATGAAAAATAGCTGTTTGGTCCCGCTACCTAATCTGACCGATAAAAACATTATACAACCTTCATGTGAGGATCATATAAGTTTCGCAGTAAGGGGGAGTACTATGTAGAAAACTGCCCTTTTCTAATGAATGTTCGATACAACAGCTTAATACCTCTATCAAAACTGTACTGTTAACTGGGATATTATGGTCATTGTTTAATCTTGGCAAATTTGGACATTCTGAGAATATGGCCCAAATCGAACCATTAAAATTATGTACACATTCAGTGGTCAGAAAACCTTAGTTTGTTTCTACTGCTAACCTGTACAGGTTATTAATAATATATTTGTATCTTCAGTTATGTTATGGTATTGTTGTTTAACATCCCACTTAAGAATATTTCACTCATGTGGAGACGTCATCATGTGTCGGTAAAGGGCTACAAATTTTGCCTATGCTCAGTACTGCTGGCAGTAGAGGGTTCTTTAACGTGCCAACACCTACTGTGACATGGGACCTCAGTTTTTACTGTCTCATCCGAAAGACAGGGATGGCCAACCGCGGGGTGGTGCTACGTGGATCGAACGCAGATCGTTCGATTCGCAGTCAAACACACTAACCACTCTGCCATAGAGGCCACTGTACTTTCATTAATCATGCTTGTGAATT
>JACSZP010006181.1:0-11476 GCA_016161895.1 Pinna nobilis | reverse complement strand
TTTTCCACCCCTGGGCGGATCCAACCGAAAAACAACAAAACTTGTAGGGGACCATGAGTACTTCAACCCTACCAAGTTTCATCAAAATCCCTGCAGTGGTTCTGAAGAAGAAGTCGAAAATGTGAAAAGTTTACGGACGGATGGACAGACGACGGACGGTGCACTATGAATATAGCTCAGGTGAGCTAAAAACACAAGAAAAAAAAAAACAACAAAAGAAAAACAACAAAAAAACAAAAATCAAAAATAAAACACACAAACCAAAAAATGACAGTCACAATGGTAAATAGCATAGCTCAATTCCCTAGTGATATACATTTTGAAAATTGTGACTGTGGCCTTGCAAATGTTTCCATGGGGATCAGATGATATAATAACATCAAACACACAAATGAAAAGATAGAAATTCTGTTTACCTCCCACTTTTGTTGACTGCTATAGATCTCACTCCACCACCATGACACAGCATTTTGACGAGTGGTTCTTTCACATTAGGGGACCACATGGATACAGTACCTGTAAGTGGAGAAACTCTGATACATTTGCAAACCATTTCACCCCACTTTAAATTCACTGTCTTATCATAACTCTTATCAACAAATAAACCTTTTGAATTTGACCACTGGCAATGTGGGAGAAAGGGGTGAAAATAAAACAGAAGTGAAAATTGTCCTGTATAGAGTATCAAAGGCTCTTGTTTACTGCACTACATGTTATCAAAACCATGCTAGAGTCATTATCTGCAAAATAAGTAAATGTTATAATTCCATAAACTTCAATTAAACTTTGAATGAAGAAAAGTGTAATTAATGCCATTGGAAAGTAATATGGAAGGCAAATTTCAAATTAGTTGGTTGGTGGTATTGTTGTTTTTTTTATTTGCTACTCATGAATATTTCACTTATATGGTGACATCAACATGAGCTGATGAAGGTTGCCATATTTTCCCTATGCTGGGCACTTGTGACCATTGAGCAGGAAGGGCTCTTTACAAGCCAGCACCTATTGTGATACAAGAACTCTGCTTTTACTGCCTTATCCTCAGGATTCAACAAAGAAAGAGGCAATCAAAATTTGAAAAGGCCATCCCAAAAACAAACAAACAAACAAAAAACCTGTCAACTAATGACTTGGTGTGGCGTGGCTTAATAAACAGAAATTTATACATGATTGACCGACAATGGCCTTTAGTGTACCTACCTCCTGGGTGCCCTAGGTTGATGATGGCATTATTGGGATTTTGGCACATTACATCCAACCGTCCAAGACCAGAGCTGTGACCTGCGACCTTTTGACCTATTGACACATCAATCCATGACAAATATCCTTTGGCACTCTGTCAATACAACACAAAAATAGTTTATAGTGAAAACAGGTTGCATCAATTTAATGCTTTTAAATTTGCAATTTCTCATCTTTTTCACTTTTCCTTTGCTCATGGCTCATGGCCTATGCCCTGGGTTCAGATCAAGTATGGTGTAAAAATCAAGAAAACTATCCTGCCAATTTTTTACAGGCAGACCGCTTTATAACAACCGCCTTTAATCCGACATTTTCACCTACGGACAGGATTTCCCAAGAACAAACGTACATAATGTTATTTTCCGTCAATGTAATGGAATTTACAGCTTCCGACTCCGACATAAACGATCTGTAATAAACATGTATTTTAAGTCACTTAATCCTGGGATACTATGACATACAAATCAATGATGATTGCAGATTATGTGTTACGGTTATTTATTGACAGGCCTAAAAATTAATGCTGAAACAAAGATACAATGACGTCACAGTTACCTGGTGTGTACTCGGGTGTTACGAAAAGTGTGGTATTAGACACTCGAATATCCCGATCTCGTCTGTGACACACCTCAAAGATGTATATATATAGCCTGTCGGTTCTTTTTGTTTTCAGTTGAATTTTCTCTTGTGAGTAGTGACTTGATAAAAGTCGGAATGTAAAGCCTAATTACTGTAAATAATAATTGTTGTAGACTTAACTAGGCCCAAGGGTCATAGTATGGGTGGTAAAGGGCCGAAATGCGACAGTCAAAACACATCAGGTTCGGGATTACTTCAGATGCTGACAAGAAGATGGAATAGCCTAACCGAGCAGTACGATAATAAGATAATTAGATGGACTCGGTCAGTCAAGTAAATTTTATTTCATATACCGACTGCCAATCAAAACAACGTTATCTACCTAAGTGTCATTATTACTCATGTAGTTTAAAAGTAAACAGAAATATCTTTATCAGAAAATTTGCTGACCTTTCAAGCTTTTTTTTTTTGGAATAACAGAGAGCCCTGCTAAATGCCGTAGGACTCTGCTGACTTGCTGTTTCTTTATAAGAACAAATTTGACAAAATCTCCGAAGGACAAACATGGTCATTATAAAGAGGATTCACTGTAATCTGTTATATACAGAATCTCCAAAGAATAAATTACTAGATGTGTTGGGAGGGACACAAATATTCTGCATGGCAGCTGAGTATAAAACTGAATTATGTGAAATTTTCAAAGCCCAAGGGGCATAACCCTGCAAATAAATTATTTGACCCCCCACAACACGTGAAATTGACCTGCATGTTCTCTTGGTAGACCTATATATAGACCATAATTCAATTAAAGTATCTGTGTGTGACTGAGAAAATAAATGAAATCTTCCATTAAGTTATGATGGAGGGATAAAAATGATTGAAGTACAGTTCTACTGGGGCGACATTATATGCCATCAGTCATACATATGTTATCAAGCTTTACAAATGATGGCAAAATAAGAAGGATGGTAAGAAAAATATCATAAGTAAAATTATAATTGACTTACTGCTGAGGCCAAAAGGAAATGAAAGGGAAGGAACTCTAGTTTCAACACATTGTCCAGAGTTTTCAGACAATGGAGTTCTATCCCTTGGTTGTCATAGATGTAAGTCCACTGTTTCTGAGCTACTGCAAACATTGTCTCTTGGTGAAGCCATCTAAAATAAAAGGGAAATGAATATTACACTGGATTATCATGTATTTGTCATTTTGAAGGTGTGTAAATTGTAGATACAGTTACCAAAATTTTTTTTAGAGCAGGGGAATTGTTCTGATGATACATTCTTAACTAACTAACCATGTAACCCATAAAATATACAATGCATAAAGAGAACAAAATAATATTGTTATTGCTGTATTGTTGTTTAGGATTCCACTCAAGAAGATTCTTCAGACTTTATCAACATGGTGCTACAACTTCTAAATAGCTGAAATAATGTTGAAAGACGTCTTACATTGAAAAAACAAATTAACCAAATAATTATGGAATGGACAAAGTTCAAGGTCAATGTGACTAGTTCAAAATCTCTGGGTATAAAATGAAGTTCTTGATATGTTGAAGGTGTGTATGTAACATGAAAGCTCTTATACTGTAAAAGGAATCTGCTTTCAATACTTCATAACCAGGCAACAGGGTGATTCGTAACACCCCCCCCCCCCCCCCCCCCCCCCCCCCCCCCCCCCCCCCCCCCCCCACACACCCCATAAACTTTATACTTATACTTAGGGGTTATTGAGCATAGAAGGTTATCCTAATATTCTTCTGTTTCTAGCAAAAACTTGCCCAGTCTGGTCTTAATTGGCAGAGTGGTTTTTGCATCAACCACAACTTGTGGTAGTCTTTTCCTCTGGTTAATCACACGCTGACTGAGGAATTTCTGACGGAGGAGACTGTCTGCAGAGGAATACCAAAAGACAGTAAAATTAGAAGTCAGTATCTTACTTGATGTCATTGACTGTTTCCATGACGTTAATCTCACACAGCAACTTCTTAGTCAGCCAATCAATGGCTGCCACATGACCCTTCTGTCCACCAATCAGCAGAAAGCGACCATTCCTTGTGTAGTTGATATTGTATGGGCCGAATTGATTCAAGTTCAAGTCAAAATGCTGGAAAATTAAAATAAAAAAAATGTGTGCGTCACATTTGTAAGTCTTGTCCAAAATGTCTTAATATAGAAACCAAGATTTTTGACAAAACAAGAGTAGACAATTGATTAAGTCTTCTTACTGAAGGATTTCTACAAACCTAATAGGGGTCTGCGGTACGACAGAAAAAAGGGGGGGGGGGGTGTCATGTGACACTATCTGACCAAAAACCAAATTCTGTAAAACATTTACTTTTACTAGACAGTTGATGGGGAGCAGAATCAAAACAAAAGGTTAACTTACTTTCTGTGCACTTGTTATGTCCACAGCATGAGCTATATCTGTCTGGCTGATACCAAGAGTTGACTCCCCTTCCTCTACTTCCATGAACCTATAAATGATAAAAAAAAAAAAACAAGTAGTTTTTAAATGATCATCAAACAAGAGAATTGTTTTATTCTAACAAAAAAAAACAGCTTTTCTATGGATAAAGATACACCCTTGATTTCACTGTAAAATGAGAAAGTATCCAAAGAAATATCCCCTCCACATATGTCCCCTCTACATATAGGAAAGTGGTAGGCACACAAAACTTTATTGATGGTGGGTTATATAGAGGTTACACAACAAGTTGGGATTGATTATCATGTTTATCCAGCTCCAGGTAGTTATTTTTCAAATTTTCAAAGGGCGAGCTTTAGTGAGCGTTTTGAGACTTTGAAAATTAACTAATGAGAGTTGGATAAACATGATAATCGATCCAAATGAGTTGTGTAATTTGTTTCTACCATAACATTAGATTATTTTACAAATAAAAGTATTGAAAACGTCAAAAAGAGTTTTTCTTCATTTCCAGCCATAATGTAAGCCGACTCAATGCATTGTGAAGTCAAATAGGACGTCATAATTGAATTTCCTGGCGTATCAGCCAATCAAATCGCTCGGAAGATTTTAACCACGTGTAGTTTATCGATATATTTAATCAACTGAGGCCTCGATTATACAGCCGTTTTATAATGGTTAAACTATGCGTGTTATGGTAGAAATTAATGATCATATCTCACTCGGGAATCTTTCACTTATATGGAAACTTGAAGACTGCAGATGAAATGTGACAAATCTGGCCTACATTCAGCATTTATGGTGTCTTAGTAGTTAGGGTTCAGTAACATGGCAACATTTATTGTTACACAGGACCTTGGGTTTTACTATCTCATCCAAAGGATAGGGAAAGCCAATTGCTTTGCATAGTGGATTTTAACCCATAACCTCCAGATCAGAAGGCAAACATGCTAACCACTTAGCCACTGCGGTCATATACAACTTTATTCACAAAAAGAAGCAGTAGTGACATGTATGTATCAACCAACCATCAATACAACCATTTAGGTCAGTAATAGAATATTTTGTAACATGCTTCAGTCTCTAGAAAATGTCTGCTACCTCTACTGTGTATTCTATTCATCCATACCAAATTCACGGAGATACTATTGAAGGCTACTGTCAAACATCCTTGTCTCTCCCTCTCTCCTAATCGCCTTCCTATAACTCATCATTCATCTAAATCTCTTTGTCTCTCTCTATCTTTTACTTCTCCATTTCTTCCATCTACCCCTCTCTCTATCCCTGTCCCTCATTCTCCCTCAAACAGTGTTCTCCCCAGGCTCTTATAGAACTGTAGTTCCTCCACACTATTTCCAATAAGTGAAATGCTATCTGCATTACCCTGCTTTTTATTCTCTCCTAACTCCCTATTTATATATTTAGCAAATTTTGACCAAATTAGAGTACCAGATATTCAAAAATCAATTTACAGATAAATATTAGTTACAATGTATCTACATGGGTAATCCTAATATGAACTATTGTTGGGCATAATTTACATATTTGTTCTCTCCACTTTAAGTTTGACATAGAAGTAACCCTGCACTATACAAACTTTTTTGGGGTAACACTGATGAAACCACATACTTGCACCTAAGTGTACTGTGCCCTCGCACTATACAAATGTTTTCGGGGAAACACTTGAAATCACATACATTCACTTAAGTACCCCTGTGCTATTCAAACATTTTGGGGAAGAAAATTGCTCAAATCACATATCTGCACAGAAGTATCCTCAAACTATACAAACTCTTTGGAAAGAAAATTGCTCAATTCACATACTTGCACAGAAGTACCCCCAAGCTAGCCCATGTTTTGGGGGGAGAACTCTGCTCAAATCACATACCTGCACAGAAGTACCCCCAAGCTAGACAATGATTTTTGGGAAGAACGCTTTTCAAATCACATACTTGCACAGAAGTACCCCCGAGCTAGACCATGTTTTTGGGGGAGAACACTGTTCAAATCACATACCCAGGTTCATCTTGCAAAAGAAGTTCGGCTCTTGCTGCCTGTTTTGCTGCCAATTTTAATTTCTTCTCTTTCTGATGAAATGTTTCTTTAGCAAACTTTGTTCTGGCTCTCTGCTGTAATAGGAGAAATTTCAATAATTGTAAATATGACAAAGATTATAAACTGTTAATGTCACGGTAGCTGTATGTATGAATGTTTTAACTTTGGATACTTCAACTTACAATTCAAAAAAGAATTCATAAACATTCTGATTCAGCATAGACAATTCCATCTTCTACACCATCAAGTCCAATCAGCTAATTATCGTCCTAGGCCTGTGTTGTCATCACCAAGGTAACAATCTCACAAACCAGACCAGTTTTAATGTCACTCAGGGAGCCGTCCTTGTTGGTTGTATTGTTGTTTAATGTCTCACTCAAGAATCTTTCACTTATACCAAGACGTCATTTTGTGTCGGTGAAGGGTGACAAATGTTGCCGATTCTCAGCATTTCAGGTCATTGAGCAGATAGGATTCTTTAATGTGCTAACTGACATCTAGTGTGTCATTTGACCCAGGGACTCAGGGGAAGGGAGGCTTCATATCGAGGTTTTACTGTAATTTTTGTCTTTTTTGGTTATCACTTCATTTATCAGACCAATTATAACTCATCACGTAATGAGACTGTATCAGTGAGGCCTTATTTGGTGTTTTCCTACCGTATCCATCTTTTCGCCGCGTTCGTATTTCCTGATCAGCTTCTTCGGTACTGGTTTATCACCTGGAAACTTTCGCTCCTACAAAAAGAAAGAAGATTATTTGTTTAACTGTGTTTTCTGCACACTGCAGTGCACTTTACATTGAATGTAATCTTTCCATTTTCTAAGTTAACCAGAAATGCTCCCTTACATGTAGTCTTACCCAGAAATAATCAGTGTTGATGTGCTACATCACAGTCTGGTTCATAATATATGAACACATGTACAAACAGAAAAAAAATTATATGCCACATATGATATGACACGAAACAATGAAGCAAAACGGGGCCTTCACTTGAGAAAAATTCTACCGTCAACTATTCTTCCAATTAATCCTTGACATGTGGCTTGTACATGTAGCTGGTACAAGCTTATTCCATATATAAACTTCTCTTTTCTTCACTATACATGAATCACATTAACCTTCACTACAGTAGAGAATGTCTAAGTGACTCTCGGTATTAATAAGAACACCTGTTTGGCATTCCCTGATTATCTTTGTCTCCCTTTACTTTTTCATTATCTTCACATAAACAACTACAGAAGGCTTCTGAAGGGGGAAAAATACAGGGGTTTGGACCCATTGCGTGGCCTGTATACATGTACAATATAAGCAATGGGAAAACATTGGAAGAAGAATGAAAAAACAAAAAATAAGTTCTGCGAATGGAAATACAAAAAAATTGAGTAGCATATTTTTGTGTGAGCAGGTGTGTTATTGCAAACCACCATTTTTTTATGGATAGCCGCCATACTTGTCTGAAGTGCATGCTCCCCTTCTTTCTCTCCCATTTTTTCCCACTCTGGACCTCTTTTTCTTTTTCCTCATCTTCCTTTATGTCACTAATCACTATCTTATCAGCACCAAATCCTTGACTAGGGTTGTCTCCCTTTTCACCACATTTTTCCCCCTTGTCGACAGCTTTGCTCTGCTTGTGTTGAGCTTGTTTGTCTGGTTTCCCTCTCTGTCTTTTCTGTCTTTTCCAGTCTTTCAGTCTGCTCCGTATGTTGGCACCACTCGTCTTTCTGTGGATCTGATCTGTGTCGATAGTAAACACCTCGACCTCTGTCTGATCAGCAACTATATCAGAACTGAAATAGCGACTGGCTTTGGTCTTCTTTGTTTTAACTTCCTAAAATTAAAAAATAGAGAACTTTGTAGATTACTGAATATGTTAACTTGTTTCAACTTCAAGCAACCTGTAAGAATTCTATTGTCTCAGAGTGGTCATGTATTTTAGCATACAAAAGGAAATCTTATGTGAGACATGCAGCTATTCCACAAGCCAGTCTATCTTTAGTTACATGTATATTTACATGTTAGGTAGCCAAGGCTTAACCTACAGTTAAATTCAATCAGCAGATGAATAGTTTAAGTCTAGGAGTTTGATGTTTACCCATCAAATACAGTCAACTCTGCAAATAACAAGATCGCATGTAACGAGGTACTCGTTGTTACAAGGAGATTTCTGTTCCCGGTGAACTTTCCATGCATTACTTTGTAATTTCGAATAACAAAGATCAACTACCTGTATAACGAGGCAAACATCTTTCTCCCTTGAACCTTACTATATGTGGAGTTGACTGTATATAAAGACCCAGTTATCAGGAAAACAGTTGGAAAATGAATTTTTTTCCTGCTGGCTAAAATGGAGGAGGTACATGTACATGTATCCTGAGAAAAGTCAAACTCTTCCTGTGACGAATATTCACATCCAGCCATTACCATCACTACACTTCCCCTCCACTGTTTGTTTACATTGCAAAATATGCAAAAGATTGGAGGGTTGTTTGGGTCCAACTTAAGCAGCTTCACTTTTATGGAGATGTCACAATACGCCTGTGATGGGCGACAGATTTGACCTACAGTATGCTTGGCATTATTGGCTATTGAGTAAGGAGGATTCTTCAATATATCATCACCTACTGTGACACAGAACCTCAGTTTTAACTATTTCATACAAAACACAGGGACGGCCAACCTTAACACGGCTTGGAAACAGCTTGAGCACATAGTGCTGCAAATATCTTTGACATCATGTCCATCTTGGTCCCTATGCCTTTACAGGTTAAGGATATAATCAATTCCTAAACCAAAGGTTAAATATACATGGAATACATCATCTATAGGCCATGAGTCTATGTGACTAGTGTTGAATCTAGAGTAACATACCAGGTAGCATGGTGCAGCGCCATGCCCTTTTTCTGAAACATCATGCCCTTTTTTGTCAGTACCATGCCCTTTCCTATACTAAAACTGTGACCTGTAGGACTTACAGACTGAACAAGATTAAATAAAATCATCAAATCATTCTGTTTCTTCAGCAAAAGGTGTTTTATTATCATTAAATGAAAAGTATTTTGAATGAGCATGTGGAAGATATAATAGCACACATTAATATGCAGGTGCCCTCAAAACTAATCTTTACGCATTAAAAGTGCCCTTTTGCATATGAAAATGTGTGCGCTTTTCAGTACCTAGATTCAACACTAGTGACACCATTTTTCTACAACCTTGAATTAATACACATTTTGAAATTTCAAGGAAGTTCTTGAGATTTTAGCATGAAACCCAGTATACTCTAGATGGAGCAAGTGTTTCATACTCGAAAGTTTATAACCTAGAAGTCTGAGTACTAACTCCAACTCGAAATTTCAACTTTGGGGACAGATTTGGAGCTGGAGCTTTTATAACCTCAATTTTACATGTATTTTGAGCCATATACCAAATCTCCTTTTCGAGCTCCAGTTCAAGCTGGATTGCAAGTCAGCGTATAAAACCTCCTAGTCAAGATAGTATCTCAGATTCTAAACTTGAAGCAAGACAGATACGCACTCAGATTTTTATGCAACTATTCAAAGTACCGGTTAATCATAATCTGAGTATTGTTATTTTTAGCCTGGACTGGTTTTAGAAATAACACATCTTTTGCCAGTTTTGCCCCAGGGCGAACAGAGATTTAATTTTTTTCATGTCAGGTGACATTAAATCGATCTACAATTAATTGCAGCTTTCCATTCTTTCCTTTTGTATGTATATCCGTACATAATAGAGAGGAGTCTTTTGTAAGGTGCCCCTGCGACTCACTGTGTCTGCGTCTGCAAGGCTTGTAATTCCTCTAAATTTATAGCCGATATTAGGCTATATTCCCAATTGCAAATCGTATCTTTTTCTCCCATTTTGAGCCTAAAATTCTCAATAACAAACAAAATCAAGGATTCAGTCACAAGGCTACAAAAAGTAAAATTCTAAAATTTCGATCGATTAAAACCATGATCCATTACAAGAGAGAAACCACGCCATGTTACATGCTTTGTCTACTTCATTCTCCTTTTTCGTTTTGTTGGTTTTTTTTTTCATTTGATCGCGTGATTCTCTGGTGCTACTAAACAATTTTTTTCCCCAACAACTTGTCCTGCTCCGAAGTAAATCAATGCAATGTGAATTGTTTAGTCTATCAGCTGACTAAATAAATTCAAGTGGAATGTCATAAAGATATATATTTTTATCAATGAAAATATTACAAAAATAATATTTAAAATATGAAAAGTCATTGATTTAGTTAGGGTTAAGTATTTAGTATGATCGATTTGCGAGAACTTTTCAGTACTACATGTGTATATGAAAAAGATTAAAGGATAAAGATGACGAAAGCAAGACCAGAAAATTGACACAATGTTTAAACAGATAGCTCTTTCTTCACTGCCCCAATTGCAAGGTTGGCCTACTACTAAAAAATCGGGGGCCTCCATGGCCGAGTGGTTAGCGTGTTCGACTTCGAGCCGAGAAGCCCGGAGTTTGATTCCCACAGGCGTCACACCGCTGTTGGCCGTCCCTGTCTTTCGGATGAGACAGTAAAAACCGAGGTCCCGGCCAGCAGTGCCGAGCACAGGCAAAATTTGTCGCTCTTCACCGGCAATCGGTGACGTCTCTATATGAGTGAAATATTCTTGAGTGGGACGTTAAACAACAACGCAAAAACAACAACTAAAAATTCTGATCAATCTTCTCTGCACCAAGTGTGTTAGTCCAACATGTCTGACTCAGATCTGGCCAACTTGTCCAGATCAAATTTGTCAGACTACACGTGTGTGTAGATGTACGTGCTGAAGGCATAGGCATAAAGTCTAACCCCTTTTGGGATTCTATTGGGGGTTCTTTTCTTATGCTGCTATTTACTGTTGCCCACAGTTAACGACAGCATAAGAAAATGACCCCAACAGAATCCAAAAAGGAATTAGCATTGAGACTTCCCCTCCACTGCTCCAGCTCCTCTTCTGAATTAGCTTAATTCAAATTCAGTCAATTGCTTTCTTTATGTTCATAAAAACAAGGCAAAGAGAAAAACACACAGGTACGACTACACACTACATGGACACATCCTTCAATCAGTGGACTCTGTGAAGTACTTAGGCTGCACCATTACAACAGACCTTAACTGGGGTGACCACGTAAGCAACATCTGTGGTA
>JACSZP010006180.1:12262-25330 GCA_016161895.1 Pinna nobilis | reverse complement strand
ATTTGAAAATTAAATGCAACAGCAGCCTTTGCCATCCTGATAGGTTTTAAATGAATTCTAAAAGAAAAACAGTATAAAGAACTAGAGCTTTTCTGAGTTGTTGAGTCTTATTCCATCTCTACCGATGCCTTGTTCCTTGACATCCAAATGTTATAGCTTGATGGCTTAAGTTTTACAGACAGAAAGATGAATCCTACATGCTCTAACTCTCCAATATGTACAAGAATACTTCCTTGTGGAGGATAGATGCACTAAATATCCAATATTATGAGCAGAAAAATGGTGGCAGAATTGCATCTTTTTTTAAATGCATGAATGAAAATAAAATCACAGTAGAGTTTGGCACTGCAGTAAGTTGCATGTGAAAAAAATTAGTTGGCAACATAGAAAAAAAATGTTACAAATAGAAATGGTTGAGTTTTGCAGAGAGCTAGATAGTTAGACAAACTAAAATCATTTTGACATTTGGGCATAGAAACGGTGACAAAAATGTGTTTTTTTTCATTCAGAAATTAAAAAATTAACAAAAATAACAAAGAAAAAACAACAACAACAAAAGAAAAAAAAGAACTGTTGCACTGGAGTTTGGAAATATACTAAGTTATATGGGAAAAGAAACAAGTTGGTAACATCATTGAAAAAATCCAACTGTAAGTAGATATACATGTAATGAGTTAGCATTGGTGAATGTTAGGACATAATCAAAATAATAACTGGTTATACTGCTTACATTGTCAATGGCGAGTAAATATTGTAACAACAGAAAACACGAAATGAATTCAATGTGTTACTGACAAACAAAAATTATCAAAATAAACAGAAAAAAGCCAAACAAAACAGAGACATATAAAATAAATCGGAGGTTATTAAGGACAATAACAGGAGGCATGATGAGGTTATCAACAGCGATGAGGAGGAGGACACTGATGGTTAACAAAAATCAGGCAAGTCCTGATTCCTAGTACCTCCTTCTTGACCTCTCTGTGTTGTAAGGTCGGCCAATCAGGAATAAGGTCAACCAGAGACGCGCGGCGCTGTTGCATGGAGGATCTACGCTGTTGTTCCATAGCCTCGAGTTTGTCCACAGACGGTTTTTTGACGGGTATGACCTCTAACTTTTCTACAGACTGTCTTCTACTTCCTCTTTCCTAAAGTCAAACACACAATTACTTTATATCTAGTCTAATATTAACACCATACAAACCACACACTAGTGTGAAAAGTCACTGCAAGCCAACACAGTGCTGTGACCAGGCCCAGGCCAAAAAAAATAAACAAACGGTCTTAGACTTCTGTTAAAATTTTAGTTCCTTGATAAAACCTTTTGTCAGTCAGAAGGCCTACTGGAAAATTTACAGGTAAATAATTTCAATCTGCATTCATGTCCCTGAAATGCCCTGGTTTACAAAATGTCCAAACTCAGGTTGAAAATAACTAAAATTTTTCACCAATGAAATACAGTCTAATCTGCCTTAGAGACCCACTGAATTAAAGTAAAACCTGGTTTATGTGACCTAAAAGAGTGATTCCCATAATGGTTTTTCCTATATAAATCACCTGAATTAAGAGACCACCTGTCATATGTGACCCTTTTTTGCTCCTTCCCTTGGACGGTCTCTTAAAACAGGTTTGATTGTATGTAGTTGAGATAGAAACTTTGACTGTAGTCTAAGATCTTTTCTTTTTTTTTTGGACCTTTTTGTATCTTTTTTGGACCAAATGCAATCTACAATACATGTACCAGATTTGTTTAGCACCGTGGGGTGACTTATAATGCCACACATGATGAATCTGTGAAACTTTGATGATGCACTAGGCCTATTCTAAATAAGCAAAAGACATAGAATACATTGTACATATAGTTACAGACATGTACTGGTATCAGAGAAACCAGAAAGTGAGAACATGTTTTCATGTACCACATGTTACCCGGAGGTGTTTGTGGGGGACTTTTATTTCTATTAGTGATGGAATAATGCCAGAAGACCACACCCTATGCACATGATGTCATTGCAGCTCGAACACTATGGAGAGTAGATTCCATCAGCATTGGAGATACCAGTACTGCTCAGACATTATTAGATGTCAAATGAGTTAGTCTCATTTTAAATTTTCATTTAAGACCAGTAATTGTAACATGTCTGTAACTATACCCTACACTAGGTCACTCCCACTCTGACTCAGTGGTCATCTGACGGTCACTACCACACCACTCTGTGTCAGTGGTCATCAGAAGGTCACTACATGTACCACGACACTCTGTGTCAATGGTCATCTGACGGTCACTAACACACCACTCTGTGTCAGTGGTCATCAGACGTGCCTTGTCTTTGGTTTCCCTGTGTTTTAACACTACATGAAAGGGATCCCCTTGTGAATCAGTCGAGGCATTTGACCATCTCCTCTGGTTGGCATCCTTTCGCCATGGCTGAATTCGTACTTGTTGTTGATCGGTCTCTGACATATAAGACCCTCGTCTGGATGAGGACACACTCTGTGGTGTTATATCAGATAAGTATTTGAAACTTTTACCTACTCTGGTTATTTCAAAAAGTCAGTTTTGTGCAAATATATTGATGACGGCTATTTCTATATCTCTTCACAACTTACCATGTGGAAATGATTTAATTTCAAACCTAAGTTTTTTTTTATCATGAACATTTAATTGTTATCTGTTATATTAAAAAACAAATTGTCTATCTAAAAATGTGAATGCATTCAGAATATTTAATCCATGTCCTTTTTCCATTATCATATATGAATATCTTACCATGTGTTTACCAACAAGAAGAAAATCAAATTATAGCAAAAACATTACAACAAACCACAAAAAAAAGAAAAGAATCAAAGTGTTTTGTTCATTATGCTCCTTTTTCTTTAATTATTTGCTTCAAAATAGTCAGAACGAGACCAAAGAATGTCATGAGTACAATGTACATGTACAAAGATTGTGTGAGAAAAAAAGAAAGACCTTAAATATACATTTATGATATGCACAACTGCAGACACAGGGTATTTTTATCCAAGTAGATTTAGGTCATGAGATGTTTTCTGAAAGATCTCAAATTATGAATAAGGAATCTTGATGCAAAATATGACATGTTCACTATCTCAAGATCCAAAGACTTTGTCAAGCCAAGATGGATGTTTCACACCATACATTACTCCCAGGTCCAGGTCATAGTCATAGCTATATCTAATGAGTTTATACCAAGTAAATATATAATATACATCTGTCAGGAACAATTTTGAAATGAGAATTTCTTTAATGACAGACTCAACAAATTAATAGATCAGAAAATGCAGCGATTGTGCAAATTATCAATTCACTTGGGCTCATGATAACAGTTTCTTAACTGGCAGACTAATCTCTCAGTGTAGGTGCCATGCAATGGAAAATTTGTGTGAAATGCATACATGGATAAAATTTCATGAGAGAGAGAGAGAGAGAGAGAGAGAGAGAGAGAGAGAGGGGGGGCAGGAAGAGAAACCTAGAAAGAGAAAGAGTGATATATACAAAGATGGACAAGAACAATGAAAGATAGAAAGAGTGAGTAATAGAGACACAATGAAACATGGAGAAAGAAAAAAGTAGGGCAAGACAGAGAGGAAGAGACAGAAAGAGAGATTAAAGAACAACATAGTCTTCTGATTTCCAGTTGCATGCAGTTTTTTTTATATCTTCCACAGGTACATGTAAGAGGATAAAAAACAAACTCTTGTGGGGATGATATTGCTTGTAAAGGAAGTAAGTGACAAGATGTTGGTATGGTAAAATTCAGTTGTGCAAATTATCACACTAGAAAATGAAACCGAGTTTGAGATTCCATCAAATGGTATATGGAGTGAGCTGGACCAAAGAAATTGATAAAATGAAACAAGATAGAGAGGATTGGTCGATAGAAAGAGTGTAGAAAGGATTTGATGATTTATAGTGTATAGACGGGAATGGAAACACCAATCCTTGGGGATGTGCGGTTTCTGTCTCACCTGAACAGTTTTGCTGGAACCTGACTCTGAATATCCTTCTTGTGTCTTAGTGTGATGAAAAAATCAACATGAAAATTATATATCCCTGATTCAGATGTTATAATCTTACACTTGTATGAAATTTAATTAATTTTGGATACAGCTAAAGTTTTGAAAGAAGTGTAATATATGAAGAGAGAGAGAGAGAGAGAGAGAGAGAGAGAGAGAGAGAATAAAAACTGGGTATCCACTAGCAAAATTAATACAACTCAACTGTACACCTCTTACTAATGCTATGTATTGAAATATATTGTAACCATAAAAACTACCTGTAAACCGGCTATATAACAGTACATAATGCTATAAGTTCAAAGTTGAATGATAAAAAAAACTACGTCATATACATGTATTGACATAGTAAAATAAGAATACTGAGATAGTGGATACCTTCTCATCCTCACTGTCACTTCCAGGTACTTTCTTCAGATTTGCTTTCATCATTTCTATTTGAGATGGACGTCTCTTTTTGTCAACTGTAAAATTGAAATTTACACCAAAATGATTTCTGTTGTGATTATTTTTCAAGGGGAATGAACAATGTTAGAAACTGGAAAAAACAACAACAGCCTTATATCTAAATTATCAGCGTGGGAATATGTAGGCAAAAAGATCAAAACAATGCCACTTCATAGTAAGTATACATACATATACATTCTACATTTAGAACATTTACATTTAGTTGTTTAAGCAGTACTCTTTTTTTTTTTAGATTTCATATAAAAAAAAATTGTAAGCGCCTTCTTGACGGGATAAAATCAAACAACTAAATAAATTTGACCTTTTCTACATCTCTTGAACTTTCATTCATTAAGAAAAATATATTTTTTTCTATAAATCTAGATACAAAACTTTATGTGGATTTATTTTAAAACGGTGCTTGAATTGAACATGGATCAATAATGAAATTTAAGATAATGGAAATATTCATCACTTTACATAAATGGAAAATACGGTAAAAATCACATGAGTTCATAAAAGTTCTTGGATCTTGAAACAATAAAATTACACACCAGTACTTTCACACATAGGGCCTACTAAAAAATGTAGTGAAATTGTTCAAAAGTTGTTCAAGCCAGTAAGATTAATTTCAAATTATCTTTCAAATTATCTTTCATCACAAGTGCTCTAGCTTTCCCATAAGATATGGGATATTAATAATTTCAAAATTTCCGAATTACAAATATTTGTATAAATTACAGCTAATTATAAGCAGTTTGTGGTGTATATGATTATAGTACTAGTGTGCCATTTGATCATTTCAAGGATTTGTCCTCAGCAAAGTTCTTGGCATAAATAAATAGACACATTTTTACTGGATGGATTTAATGATAAAGTATTTATAATGAAAGGTTTCTTTAACCCTTTCAACACCACAGACCGAAATGGACTGATCTAAGACAATAGAAAAGAGCATACCATTATGATACTTGGGGTTGAAAGGGTTAAGTGAAATGATTCTTTGCATTTGATCCTGAGGTGGGTGTGAATAATTCTCAAAACAGATATTATAAATATAGGAAAAAAAACCTGATATACCAACATTTGTGTCATAGTGACTAAAATGTTTGAAAATTTAGAAATGAGAGACAAAAAATTGAATCAAAGTTCCTTATTTTCTTTAATCTGAAACTGAGGTATGTATCTTTTAACTTTGCTGTGACAAACACTGTGAGACAAAAAATAACTACAATCTCAATCTAATCAACTTCTAATTTAATCGCTCAGTAAATCTACCTATGCTTTATCAAACTGCAGAATACCAACATGTCACAGTACTGTATGTTTTGCAGAGTTTTCATTTAAGTTCTAGTTATTTTTGTGGGTTTTTTTTTTTAAGTTTTTTTTTTCATTGCAAATTTGTATGTAGGATGTTGGGCCTGGCGCCATAAAATATGAGCATTTATTTAAGCCTGAGAATTTCCTTAATTTGAGTTTTTATTGAATTCTGATTGGTTAAGATGCTGGAGTTCAGGGGAGGCAACTCTATATAAGATCACAGAAGTTAGTATGGTTATTCTGCAGTATGATGAGCTATCAACTCTATAGACATGTGCGCACACTCTGGTTGTGTCTGAATTGCTATGGTATGTGTCTACGCTAGCTACATCAGTCGCATTTACACTCTTTTTCTATGCTAGAAAATAAACTTAAAATCAAAAGAAAAGCAAAAAGTCTGAAAAGACAGAGGAATCGTGACAATACTCCAACATAAACGATCGTGATCTTGGACGTTTATACATGTACATGAAATAATGTGAAGATTGAATATCGCACATGTTAACTATCACTGAATTACCAATGGTTGATGTGCATAAAGCGTAAGCCTTATGAAAATTAGAGGAACATCCACAGAAATATCCTTGATAATTTGAGCTAATTTACAAAAAATTCCCATTAAAAAAGGCTCATTAAGCTGTGTTTTATATTCATGTTACTTTATCATTATCAATTAAAAGAAAGCAAGTCATTTTTTATTTGTTATGTTTTATGCAACACTTGATAATATTTCAGTCATGTAGTGGCTCCTCGTTTGTGGAGGAGAGAACCCCGGTTACAAATTTACCCGGGAATAGACCTCAGGCCACTCACTAGTCAACTTTCTCATATAATCAACTTAGTTTCTAGCTGAGCAGGGCATAGGATAAAGTCCTAGCACAAGTCAAATTTTATGTAACGGGAACTTGGCATATCGACCAGGTAGCTCAGTTGGAAGAGTAGCCGCACAGGTAGCGGGAGGCCTGGGTTCAAGTCCCAGTCTGGCAAACATTTTCCTCATCTGTTACATTTACAAAGCCTTGGTCTCCTTAATGCCACCAGATATTGTTTGAATAAAGTCTGATAAACTTACAATAAGTTTGAATGAAAAATTGATATTCATTTCAACTTTACGGAAAAGTCAACAAGAACTTGTGATTAAGTTAGAGTGACAAAGACAAAAACATTTACACATATAAACACATGAATGGTGGTAGAATGACTACTGGTGAGCAGCTCTGCTCACAGTGTTACATTGTAACTGAAAATGACATAATAAAGCAAGGCCTAAAGGAGACTCACCAGAACCTGAAATTCTTCATAGTAAAAAAAAGGGGGGGAGGCATCACAAATGTATTAAAAATTCATAAATTTGTGCAGGTTTCAACTCCCCAATGTCAAAGAAAAAGTCATTGAACATATACTGACAAACAATAATTTTTTTTCAATTATTCAATCATATAGATCATTATAGATCATGAAGATCATTATATTCAGTTTTACAGATTTTGTCAGAAAAAAAAATAAAAAAAAGAACATTTAATACATAACCACATGTATAAATGGACAGCTATCCTTTTTGGAGAAATATTAATAGTTTTGTTGCTGTAGCTTGCCAATGTACATTTTAAGATTGCAATTCTACTATGCCCAAACATCAGGCCCCATTTGCATACCCCCTCCCCCCCCACTCCACAAAAAAAGGGCAGAATTTCAAGTTCTGGTTGACACTGGGTCTATGCTACATGTAACTGTGTGCCTATTCTTTAATGTTCATTTCAGGTTGATTTTGCGTGTGAGAAACAAACACTGCCAGTGTAGGGTGTCTCTATGCAAATCTAACACCACAGAATACAAACCACCGGGTGGAGCATTCACTTTCCCTGGGGGAAAGGCAGAGTTTGAAGGCAAATTAGCTGTATTGAAAGAAGAAAATGAAAGTCATGTGATGCAGGCAGTAGCCAATGAAAAGCATGAAAAGAAAACATTGAAATGGCGCAGCGCTGACAGAAAATAGCAAGTGCCCATGTAAAGTGAAGACGACATGATATTGAGTGCACAGACCTATACTTTAATACGAGTACATAACTTTTTTTATCACTGTAGCGAGTCATTTCGAAAATCAAAACTGAACACATGACTGTGCTGATTTAAGCCAATATAAATCAGTGAAATAAACAGAAAGGAAGAAAACATCAAATGGGTCTTCATATTCCCAGTAATTCCTCTCCCCAGCCCCTAATATCATTATCAATTATAAAAGAGATCTCATGCAAAAATAATGCTAGATTTTTCAATGTACAAAATTAAAATTTGATATAACGGAATTCATTTTGCTAAAAGAAATACAAAGAGAGAGAATTATTTTTAGCACCAAACAATTTATTAATGGGGGAACTTTTGGAACTTAGTAATTATTTGAGAGGCTTAACAATGATATTTATGTAATGAGTATTCAATGAAACAAGAAGAAAACTGAAAGAACAGGTAAAAAAAATAATGACCTAAATGAAACAAGAAGAAAAATGATAGACGAGTTAAAAAAAATAATGACCTAAGTCCTATATGTATGAGTTTATTAGAATTCACATCTAAAATCAGAATAACATTTCACAAATATATTTCTATGCTATGAAAAATGTCACGCATTGAGCAGAAAATTAGCAAGACGCAAGTTACTGCACGCTTCTATAGTACGCTACGCTAGCACTACTGAATGATCTGTACCACAACAAATAACGAGACTCCATCATCACAGTTTTCTATTTTAAATTTTTTATCAATTTCTTTTTCATTATTTGCAATTCAAAATTCAAATATCTAAAGTAATTGTGTGTAATTACTGGAATCAACAGCTTTTAACAGACTGTGCCTTTTACATTTATCTAATCATTTCTAATTGATATTTAAAGTTCCTCTAAAACTTTAGTGGATTTCATTTTTTTTTTCTTTTTCATTATCAAATGGAGCAAATCATCAACAGCTTGACGGGTAACCTTATATGAAATCTATTTAAGAAATAAACTTTACATCCCTTCACCTTTGATTAACAGGATATGAAATCAACATTTTGTACTCGTTATAATCAATGCCTTGTTAATTTCCTTAAGTCTATTTGATATTACCCATTTCATACCAGTAAAACAAATTCTTAAAACCCTATTTCTCACCATATTTCAAAATGATTTAATTTTCAAATCTTCTTGAGATATACATGTACTGTTCTTTTTTGTACATGTATAAGAGCAAATTGATATTCAATAGTGCATAATTTCTCATTGCTGTATGAGCTTTACTCGCTTTTATTTTTGCCTGAACTTGATAGATACTTAATTTTATTTTGCAAGTAAATTCCCTAATAATCCATCCAAAGAACTTTTTTTTTCTTTCTAAACCTGCTACATTTTCTTTTTACATAGTCATAAACATATATTAGTCATTCACTTTTTATACATATTTTAACACTTGCTTATCTCTACGCGTTTTATTCTTACAACTTTGTCAACATTTAATTTTTCATTCTTTTATATTAATTCACTGTTTTCCGTTTAATCATTACGCGACAGAATAACCTGCTTTTGAGTCTCATTCAAATTCGCTTAACCTGAAAGTAGGAAGTGAAGATAAAAGAAAAGTAAGAATAGCTTGCACACTGTCAGAATTTTTTTTAATTCAAATTTAATTAAGTTTAGGCACTTTTAATGGGCCATATCTACATGTAGGTACTGGTACAGTGGAGTATCTCTTAAGAGACCAATGTCTAGTGGTATATGTACCATCTATCTTCAGAAATCGCTTATAAAGAGATGCCTTGAAAATACAGAAGAACCTGTCTTGATAGACTGGCCAATCTGCCATGCCAATGTGGTCTTTCAAGGCAGGTGGTCTCTCTAGGTCCCACTGTACCAGCCATGAGAGACCACTTGCCTTGAAAGATTATTTTTCAATAGCTGTTCGTGGTGTGGTTTCTGAAGACATGTTCTATTGCATAGCTAGCCACCTTTCTAATTCAAGCTAGCTAGCTTTCTAGTTCAAACATTTATATCATACAAAACGGTAAAAACAAAAGACTGGTAAAAATTCTGACAGTGATTTTCTGAGAAAATTTAGAGACCAAACAACACAGCGCAATGCAAATACGTCAGTAGTACATATTCAAATATATGATTTATATATAAATATATATGTATATAAGTAAGATAGCGCATCGCAGATTATAGATTGGTTATACACATTACAAATCCTGGTGTTACATACTTGGCCCATCTGAAAGTAAAACGGAGCAGCAGAGCTAGTATATCATACAAAAGTTATAATCCAAGTTAGCCGCAACCATGCGTGGATCTAGAGGGGGTGTCAAGGGTAATTGGCAAAATATATAATCCTATTGGTCAATGACTCTTGGATCCTTATTTCGACATGTTTTTTTTTTCTTGACACAAGTTCAGTCTCCCCCCCCCCCCCCCCCCCGGAAAAAGTTCCGGATCCGCGCATGGCAACAATACACATACAACATATTACAGCAGTATTTACATCTGCAGACAGAATATTCAAAGCATGTCAATTATTCCATATTAATTATGTACATGTACGATGTAACATTCATTGATCATGTTGATATGGTGAAAACCTCGGTGTGTCCAATATTCAATGATTGTTTTATTCACTTTGCTTTCCAAAATAATTTTATCAAGTTACCTTGTGTATAGTAGAACCTTGCCTAAAGATCACCTTACTAAGAAGACCACCTCACTAATCAGACCAATAAAGACCATCAAGTTTCAGTCTGTCAATCATTCTACAAGCTAATTTCAACTTCAATTGGGAGACCACCTTACTAATCAGACCAATTTAAACCTGTCACTTCAGCAGTCTTTATACTATGAAGCCTGAACACCTGAAACAAGTGGCTCTCCTTTGCTAGGTTCTTGGACAGAACACCATAAATCTTAAGAATTTTCTTAAGCCTGAGAATTTTCTGAACTCCAGCTTCTCAACCAATCAGAATTAAGGATAAGCTGGAGTTGAGTAAATTCTCAGACTTAAGTAAATTCTCAAGTTTTTAGGTGCCAGGTCCAATCTGGAAAACCAACCACTAGGATATACCGATGTTAGAATATCCTGGCCAGTTTTTCTAGATCATAGGGTTCAGAGGGTCAATGGCAAGATTCCACCATACAAATGCCTTCTGGGAGCAAGCAAATGATATTTGGCACCAGCTAAAGGCACAAACACTGGAGTATGCAGCAAAATGAACATAAGTAACAATAGTCTTAAATTCTCGCCTTAGAAAAGAAAGATTCGCATGTAGACCATTTTTGATTCCTTCATAGTTCAATAATACTTGAATACAATATCTACACAATTTTATAACAATGACTGATCTTGGATACATTAAATGACAGTGTATGTTGACAAGGAAATGTCAAGTTTATTTTGTATCCACATGATGTACGTGACTTTTATTTTGATAGTACTTTTATCTTTCTTTGTGCATTATCCATACATTGTTGTGATATAGTATGACCCTAAAAACTTTGGGAGTCATCGCATGTGTACGTAGCTCACCTGGTTTCAGACTTCCCCAGTCGATATCCTCCTCATCGTCAGCATTCTTCTTGTGATCTCTGAATAAGATACACAAGGATTGTCAGAAGACGTCAAAGCTCAACAAATATATAAAAATAGTGTCAAATTTTTCTAAAATTAGGTCAAAGTCTTGTTTGGGTCAAGGTCACTAGGTCAAAAAGTTATAGCCCTAAATGAAAGCCCTAATCATGAAGAATCCTTATGTGATATATCAAAGCCCCCCCCCCCCCCCCCCCCCCCTTTCTGTTCAAAAGACATAGCCCAGGTTAGTGTTTTGACTACAAGTGCCTCCGATGACAACCCAACAACAACAAGAATATAAGTCATATAATAATACATCTGCAATACCATAATGATTTTTGCCAGTTCACTGAATGTAACATTTCAACATTCAAATCAAAATATTTATCCTACAAAAAGGTTTGCAACTGATGGAAGAAGGAACTTTAGATTTGAGCTGTTTGGCATGGTACAGTCTTTAGTTTTTTACCACAGTAAATATCTGAAAGAATTAAGCATACCATGAGCAGATCTAGAAGAAACTCTGGATGATTCCCTCTTGGATTTGCAATATTTTGAGTTACAACATTTGTTTGTCTTGCCACAAGTCCCCCATCCCCCGTCTAATTGGATAAAATTCCTTGATCCGAGTAAAAACACCTTCCTCCCGTATGCTTCATTACAAAATTGATCAGGATATTCAGATATACATGTATCTGTGTTAGTGAGGAGATAAGAGGATAGATACAGGAGCTCTCCTTGCAGGACAGGTACTGCTTGTAAAATACAAGATAATTATATGTGGTTTACCTATGTTTGAGTAAAGATCTGAAATCCAATGCTGAATCTTTGGGATCTGAAACAACAAAACAGAAATATTTCTTAGAAATACAATATTTTGTTACGAATAAAGAAACATACTTAAATACAGTACATACCATTAAATTCAATTGTCATGACAAATACATTGTTCTTGACAAGTAGATGCAGGGATACACAAGAAGGGGATAGCAACTTTACCTTTTACAAATATACTCCAAGTAGCTTCATCCACAGGAACTCCCTCCTGTTCCAGGATGACCGTGTATTTAGCCTCATCAGTAAATCTTGACCGCTTGATTTTGAGGTCTGCCCTGTTGCCGTTCATCAGGATCTTTGTTCTGCTGTCGTTCTTTAGCTCTCTGCTGGCACGGTAGAACTTGATACTGGGAGGAGGCATGTCATCCAATATGTTCAGGTCGACCTTCACATTGATGTCATCACCTGTGAGGGGAAAAGTGTGACACTTTTAAAATACATGGAGTAAAACCAACAAATGTCAGCCATGATAAAAAAATAACTTATTTTAACATGAAAATTATGAGGTTAACAGAAATTTGAAAATAATTGCCAAGAATTAAAACTAATTCAGCTCTAAATCATTACTGTGGAATGCACTTGCTAGGCTGCAAGAGTGGTCATTAAATTAACATGACCTGATGATCAGGCAGAACATGGTCATCAAAATGAACTTGGTCAAATTACAAGGCAGTAGAGGAGGTCATAAGAATTAGTTAGAGTTGACTGTTAAGGCTAGCTCAAAATGTATGAACCTAATTGAAAACGGTAATCACAAAGAATCAATGCATAATGCCACAATTCCAGGGACGCCATAGCCTAGTAGTTAGCATGTTCAACTTCTGATTGTGAGGTCCA
>JACSZP010006176.1:7306-17796 GCA_016161895.1 Pinna nobilis | reverse complement strand
GGGTATCGCATAAGCTCTGCTGGTCTATGACCAGTAGAGCTAAAAAACGATCAACCCTGAACATATATGAGTTGATCTGTTCATAAGCTATGGCTCATCTGAAAGGAAATCCTGTACTGATTTTTCTGTTAAAAAATAAAGGGGTGTTTTCTGTTTAAAATTTTTCAAACTCTTAATGAATGACTAGTATCAAGAAATCATACGCTTACCATTATGACTGTTTTTAGCATGGGGATTCCCCCTGCCACTTTACTCAGTACTATTGCACTATATCACTACACCAAACTGTACATTCCCATATGTTTTCAAACTCTACTCGAAGTACAGCTGCTCTCTAAATCATATTTTACCTCTCTCATAGCTTACATGCATTAATTTTCACTCCACTTTGATTAAATTCGAGCATTTTAGCTTATTTTCATGCACTCTCTGAGACAGGAGCAGCTTTCTGTTGAGTGTGCATTGAGACCTTAATTAAGAACAATTTAGTTTTTTTTCAAATATTAAAAATTATCTTAGATCAAATCAGAGACATCTCTAATGCAATATATTGTATCATACAAACAAAATGAATGTTTGGTTGCTAAGGAAACACTGGAGTTTGAGTGGCTATGCCACCATTAAAAAGGTGCTAATGACATGAAATCCTCAAATTTTTTACATCAAAGTCATTTCAGCATTTTTAGCTTTGCTGATTTACATAATCAGTCCTGTAAGAATTGTGTTCACCAAATAATTGGGGTTCAAGTGGCAAAAACTGCACACAATTTTAAAATAATGATTAAAATGACTGTTACTAAGTGCATTTTTGCACATTCGTTCCGAATTTCACCTTGAAACATGAGTTACACTAGCCATCACAGGATGGACTAGGTTAAACTGACCATTTTTTCAACCCCCTACCACCCTCCTTTTACCATATGCTAAATGTAAAAAAGAATGAGGGCTCAAAAAGGTGAATTTCTTAACATTTCACCTCTGATGGTCAATTTTACAATAAATATATGCAATTCAAGTCAATTTCGTGAGAGACTAAGTTTTTTTTGCATTTGCAGGGCCTTATCACGGGATGCAGGCCATAATGCTTTAGGTGTAACTACACAGCTACAAGCTTCTGTTGACTCCACTATTAAATTGTCAACGGTCAAAAGTCCACCCTAAATATATACAAGATGATCTTTTCATAAGCTATGGCTCATCTGAAAGGAAATCCTGTACTGATTTTTCTGTTAAAAATTAAAGAGGTATTTTCTGTTTAAACTTTTCACATATTAATTTTAACTGAATGACTTGCATGTAGTACATGTATCAAGAAATAATTTAGCTCTACTGGTCATAGACCAGCAGAGCTTATACGATACCCCGTTGTCCGGCATCTGTTCGTCCTTCCGTCCGTAAACAATTTCTTGTTATCGCTACTCCTCCTAAACCATACTACATATTCACTTTTAGACTTCATATATGTTTTCAGCATAACATGTAGTTAGTCTAAAATGAAATTCAGCCTTGTTGAATCAAAAGTGGCTAGTTTAGGGTCCAAAATAGTAAAATCTTGTTATCGCTACTCCTCCTGAACCATATGTCATATAAACATGGGACTACCACTAATGTATTCAGTATAATGTCTAGTTGGTCCAAAATGAAATTCAGCCTAGTTTGACTGATAGGGGACATTTTTAGGGACTATCTAACACTATGTAAATTTTATTATCACTACTCCTCCTAAACCATAATACATATTCACTTCTAGACTTCATAAATGTTTTCAGCATAACACATAGTTGGTCTAAAATGGAATTCAGTCTTGACAAATCAAAAGGGGCTAGTTTAGGGGCCTAACAGTAAAATCTACTCCTCTTATATCGTAATGCCTATTGACATGCAGACTTTCAGGAGTGGCGTTAACAAGAAATTGTTTACCAACTGAAGGATTGACAGACTTGATATATCAAGTAAATGAGGTAGTTTGTCTAAAATGAAATTCAATCTGTCTGACTCATTAGGGCCTTTTTAGGGATTTGGTTGAATTACACATGTACAATGTAGTTATTCTAACTTTTGTAAAATAACAAGTCGATATATACACATAATTAACACCAATGTATTCAATATAATGTCTAGTTGTTCTAGAATCATTTGAGATCTAATTGGACCTCTAAGGATCACTCACTTAAGAGCCTATAGTAAAATCATATTTAGGCTGTTATAAATCATTTTATTATTCTTCATTTATCCATACATGTACCAGTAGAGCTGCAAGATCCATGGATCTCTGGTTTGAGTATTGGGATTCCCCTGCCACCTTACTTAGTACTGTTGCACTATATCACTACTCCAAACTGCATCCTCATAGGGTTTCAAATTTTACTGAAATCCAGCTGCTTTTCTAAATCATATTTTACCTCTCTCCCAGCTTACACACATCAATTTTCACTCCACTTTGATTAAATTTGAGCATTAAAGCTACTTGTATTTTTCATGCACTGTCTGAGACAGGGGCCACTTATTGTTGTTGTGTTGTTGTTTAACGTCCAACTCAAGAATATTTCACTCATATGGAGACGTCAACTTATTGTTAACCGTGTAGTGAGACCTAAACTGATTTTAAAATGATCTAAAATGTTTCTTTAAAAATGGCACTGTATTCATATATTATACGTTGAATATAAAAATATTCTTTACAGTCTCAAATTTAATGAAATTAGGCTGGAAATTCAAACACCTTTGCAAATGCCTGTCAAAGTTTGACTTCTAGCCAGAAAATGTGAAAATAGGCCTACACCAGCACTAGATTCCAGGGGTATCTCCCCATCCTTCCCGCAAGTCAAGGAACATTTGAATAACTACTGGGACTCTTAGGCAGCCCCCAGACCCCATTTTTCTTTTTTGTATGTTAGCAGCCTCACCCAACCCTGAGTCAAATTGTCTCCATCAGTAAAAGTGATGATAACTATGTGCCTGTTTGGATACATGTATCGTGTTGCTGTTGCTTTTGATACACTTAATATTTGAAGGTTTGTCCCCCTGCCCAATTTTTCTCGGCCAAAGCTTTGTCACTTAGGACTGTTTTTTTTAAGGTTAAACATTACGATTGAATAGCAAATATATAATGAGTCTAATAATGAGAAATGCGAATGTCTAGCTAGACATTCGACATTCAGCAGCCAATCAAATTTGTTATAATAATGAGAAATGCGAATGTTTAGCTAGACATTCGACATTCAGCAGCACATTCAAATTTCAGTTATAATAATGAGAAATGCGAATGTTTAGCTAGACATTCGACATTCAGCAGCGCATTCAAATTTCAGTTATAATAATGAGAAATGCAAATGTTTAGCTAGACATTTGACATTCAGCAGTGCATTCAAATTTCAGTCATAATAATGAGAAATGCGAATGTTTAGCTAGACATTTGACATTTGCATAGACATTCGACATAACTAAACATTTGCATTTCTCATCATTATGACTGAAATTTGAATGCGCTGCTGAATGTCGAATGTCTAGCTAAACATTTGCATTTATTATTATTATAACTGAAATTTGAATGTGTTGCTGAATGTCGAATGTCTAGCTAAACATTAGCATTTCTCATTATCATAACTTAAATTTGAATGTGCTGCTGAATGTCGAATGTCTAGCTAAACATTAGCATTTCTCATTATTATAACTTAAATTTGAATGGGCTGTTGAATGTCAAATGTCTAGCAAGACATTCGAATTTCTCAATATTATGATGAATGTTGATTGTCGATTGGCGATTGCGCTACCAACTTCACACACATAATAAATAACCCTCTTAGAGACATCACTGCGGCCGCTGTGGCCTAGTGGTTACCATGTTCAACTTTGAATTGTAGGGTCCGGGGTTGGAATCCGCGCAGCGCCACGCTGCGGTTGGCCATCCCTGTCTTTGGGATGAGACAGTAATTGAGTAAAGACCACGGCCCTGTGTCACAGTAGATGTTGACAGGTTAAAGAACCCTCCCTGCTCTACGGCCATAAAGTGCCGAGCTTTGGCAAAATTTGTTGCCTTTCACCGACACACACTGATGTCTCGATGTGAGTGAAATATTCTTGAGTAGGAAATTAAACAACAATCCAACAACAACAGAGACATTACTGTATTCCTGAGTTCCAAATCACAAGAATTAACTACATAATGATAACAGTCAAATAAATAAGGTTTATGGTGCCTTTAATCAGTCGTTCATTTGCCAGAAAAATGGTTAAGAAAGTTGAATGGAAATCTGTCTCTCCTAATTATAAAAATACAATGTAGGTGAATACAATGCAAAAAGGTAAAACTATACAATACATGTACAGTGGAGCATCATTAATCTGGACGCCTTCGTCCACAAGCAAATTGTCCGGATTAATGAAGTGTCCGGATTACTGAAACACACTTATCATTATGGGTCAATTAATGCAATTTGAAAATTTTGTCCCCTGGAAATCTCGTCTGGAAGGTGAAGCATCCGGATTATTGGCATCCGGATTAATGAGGCTTGACTGTATGTAGTAAATACCTGTACATTTTAGCCTTAGCTTATCACAGTAGCTCATGGTGAATCCTTGAATGAGAAAATGTGCTTGCCAGAAAATGTGTGCATATCATTCGAAATAATTTGTCCTCCTCCCCCCTTGCACTTCAGAATTAAATGTTTGTCCCCTAAGTTTGAGGAAGAAGTAAATATTTTCGCACAATTCAGATATCTTTTAGTTTGCATATAATATTAGACATTTGAGCCTTACCCCAGAAATTCGGTCTAATTCAAAATATAAACATTATACATATTTATTGATCCTGCTGCAACTTATCAAGTTTTTTGATTAGTTGTATTGTTTTTTAACGTCCCACTCAAGAATCATTCCCCTATACGGAGACCTCACCATCTGCCGGTGAAGGGCAACTAATTTTGCCTATGCCACTTATGGCAGTGGAGCAGGGACGGTTCTCAAACCCCAGATGCTTTGATTCAAAGTCAAACTTGCTAACCACTAGGCCACGGCGGCCCGGTCAAGTTTGTAAGTTAAAAGTTAAAGGTAATAAAGATACATGTATAAGATGGCCCAGTCCTATATATAGCAATAGGTAATCATATAAGTATAGGATATAAGAAGTATGCCCTAATTTGGTCCGGTCAGGTCATGTGCTAGTGACAGATATGTACTGAGCCAAATGAAAATCATATTTATTAAACTTAGCCACTCTATTCCTAACCAGATTTTATCAGAAAATATGCCATCTTACAAGGTTTGAGTTATTCACCTAGTGAATTCCCAGTTTACAAGGTCTGAGTCATTCACATATAGTAAATTCCCAGTTAACAAGGTTTGAGTTATTCACCTAGTGAATTCCCAGTTTACAAGGTCTGAGTCATTCACCTAGTGATAAGTTCTCACTTTACAAGGTTTGAGTTATTCACCTATTGAATTCCCATTTAACAAGGTTTACATTATTCACTTTGTGAATTCACTTGTAGCGTGTGTAACTGGATGCTGTCATACAGTTGACAGATTGCATGGGATAATACTGCAAAAGAAAATCTAAATCTAAATGTATAGCTACTATAAAAGCCCCATCAAAAGCAACTAAAATTCACCACCTGCCCTAATCTAAAACAGCTAGTTAGCTACATGTATGACATAAAGTCTGAATGTTCCATAATTACTGCTTGCCTGCCTTCTATTCTGTCAGTAATGTTGGCAGAAATCTGTCCATCATCATAAAATTGATTAATTCTCCACAGAAAACTCTGGAGATCAGGAAATCTATATTGAACACTCGCCTTATATTCATGGTACTGAGGTCTATTGTGTGAAATTGATCGAGTGAAAAATAAGTGTGTAGCAGGTACCAGCAAGTTCATTACCTGCAAATTTATATCAGAAACAATACTGCATAAGGCAGCTTATACATACATAAATTATTCATGCATGATACCATGCATAGTCTTAGGTGCTTTATAATGACACAGGTATTCTGCTGTGGCTAATTATGTATTTTTTCTTTTAAAACCTAAAACAAAATAAGCCTGCTTTTCTATCCTTACCACCCTTAGTGCATGTCATGTGAAATTTCCCTGATGTCTGCAGCATATTGGTAAACAGATATCTAAGAAGAATCCATTTGCTGATTAGGTGAGTTATTGATTATTGGAATAAGCATTTCTCCATGTAACCACATCCTGGCTTTACATGAAGCAACACAAGGCTTGTCAGAAGGTAGGTATACTATATTTATATACTATTTGTACTGTCAAAAGTCAGTGTAAATGTAATTTGACAGAAAAATGAATTTATTAGCAGTCTAGTTTAGACCTATTTCTATGTTTTTTCAGGGTTAAAAATCAATAAATATGTTAGTGTGACAGTAATGCTTGCTTGTAATCCACTATGATGGAAGCTTCATTGATAAATTCCTAGAATTATCTGCCTTGCTGACTTGGGATGGAGACATCCATCTTCTTCACTTTTGTGTATACAGTGGAGTTGGTCTATAACGAAGTCAAAAGGGATAGACTTTTGACTTTGTTATAGGCATCCTTCGTTTTAAGCATCAGAATTTACTACATAAATAGACAAATAGTCATTCTTTTCGGGGATTTTTTCCAATAAATTGCCATACAGCACTGAATTGGCTTTTAGCCGATTTGTTATAGATTGACTCTACTGTAGTTGAATCATGCAGAACAAATGCCTCAAATTTGTTTATACAAAGAAATGATCATGTGCAAGTGTGAATGTTAGTTGTATATATTGAAACATTCTGGTAACATCCAAACTAATGATTTCTTACTGCTCTGAGATGACAGTTACATAGCTGACTCACTGAAATCTCTCATCTACATGCCTTTAATAACAACAGACTTGCCAACCTAAAATATTTTTATCGGGGGGGGGGGGATTTTCAATTTTATGGGGGAGACTGATTTTACAATGAATGGATAGGAAAATTAGAGTTTTTCATGGGGGGAGACATATGTGTTTTTTCATGAGAAATTATCCAATAAAAATCAGGAGTGACTCCATACTTATGGGGGAGACTTGGTAAATATGTAACACATGTTGTATCATTATGCTACAGATTTTGTATTGGTGAAAATAATCATTTCCCTAGTGTATTGATTACCAAAGTGATATACACTATCTTCTTAAAGAATGGGTTTTTATACATGTCTATACAAAAATGACACATGGACTGATGGTCATTACAATGAGACTAATGAATAAAGCTACATTACATATATATAGCATGGGCTTTACTCTGGGGATTGCCTACACTGTACAGCCTCAGTCACAGATTTTCCCAATGGATAATAATGTACTTTATAGTTTGATTCACAGGATTTTTTCCTTGTAATAAATTCACTGTATCAGGCACGACCCACCTTTCTTTCTTAGATTTACAGTGAAGACCAAGCCATATTTTTCTTAGGGGTAACTGGCTACATTGTTTTGCCTATGCCAGTTTTCAGACATAAGACAGTATAACCCGAGTCACAATTTTCAGACTGATACTGTATATCCTGAGCCATAGTTTGAGACCTATACTATATAGCCTGAGTTACAGTTTCAGTCCTAGACTGTATAGCCTGAGCCACAACTGCATAACCTGAGCAACATTTTTCAGACCTATACTGTACAGTCTGAGCTAGTTTCCAGACATGTATTGTATAGCCTGAGCCACTGTGTAGCCTGTCGAGCTACAGTTTCAGACATATACTGTATAGCCTGGGCTAGTTTCAGACCTAGACTGTACAGTCTGAGCTAGTTTCCAGACAAATATTGTATAGCCCGAGATACAGTTTTCAGGCCCATACTGTGTACATGTACATTGTAGCCTGAGCTACAACTTTCAGACCTCCACTGAAGAGCATGACCTGCAGTTTTCAGACCAGTACTGTATACTCTGAGCCACCATTTTAAGGCCTACTGGGTACAGCCTGAGCCACAGTTTTCTGACCAATAATGTATAGCCTGAGCCGCAGTTTTTCTCCTGGGATAATAAACTTTAGTGTCTAAATCATTTTAAGAAGGGTTAAACATTCTGGGTCACAGGACTGTTTTTCTTGTGACAACTGAGCAGCTTTGTTGTTGGTTGTATTGGTGTTTAACATCCCCCTCAAGAATCTTTCACTTAAATGGAGACGTCACCATGTGCCAGTGAAGGGCGACAAATTTTGCCTGTGCTCGGCACTTATGGCCATAGAGCAGGGTGGGTTCTTTAATGTGCCAACACCTACTGTGACACGGGACCTATGTTTATACTGTCTCATCGGAAAGACCTGGACGGCCAACTGTAATGTGGCTTAGACTCAAACCCCGGACCCTTCTATTCAAAGATGAACATGCTAACCACTGGTTATGGCATCCCCCAAACAAACTTGGAAAATGAAGGTCTAATCACTGGTCTAGCTTCTATCTGATCTTTAACACACTATCCATGCCCATCATATAATCTGGAAAAATTAATTTTGATATTATTGTTTTGGGTTGTTTGTACTGGGTCTGTTGTCTCATTTTGTTCTAATATTCATTAATTCATTTTCTTGCCACACATTTTCAGCTTTCATCAGTTGTTTTGGTCTTCAGCTTACTGAGATCTATCTTATTTAGTTGTGATCTAATGATCTCATCTTACCAGATTTTTGATTTGCCATCTTTTTGCTGCATCGTTGTACATAAATATCTTGTATTATTTACATGTAAGAATTAGTTGTTTTTGATTTTATACTCAGGAATCAGTCTCATGAATTCATATATTTGGTTGTATATGCTACAATTTTCCTCCTTCATTTTGATAATAGTTGATTGATCGTAAGCCCATAATTAGTCATTTGTGTTCCATTTCCTCAATTCAAGAAAATGACAATTATCTCCTCTTTTTATATGATTCAGCAAAAACAAGCTGCAGAGAGTTAGCTTGCCATTTCAAGACATTTTATCAGTTCTAATGTCCGACTTTTTTTTCATCACTTCTACATTATACCCTCTAGCGGATCTAGCCAGGTGGATAGGGCTACCCTTTGGTTTAAAACAAAAACCAAAACAAAAACAAAAAACCCCCAAAAAAAGAAAAAGAAGAAAAGCACTCAAAAGAGAACAAGTGAAACCTGAAAGAGATGTAGATTGTAGATGTGAATAGTATGAATTTTGTATGATTATTATATATAAGGTTGTGCTATAATTTTATTTCACCTAAAATGTCATGTAGGTTAAACTTCTTATTATTGTTTGTTTGGTTTTTGCATTGGTTGTTTTAGAAGAAGGTGATGTGTCGGAGAATATTATTTTGTTAATTGAATCCAGATGCTGTATGTAAGAAAAATTCCAATCCTCTTTGTAAAAAAAATACTTGAAGTTTTATGGTTTGAAATCAAGGGGCGGTATTCAAGGATTACAGACATTCTCAAAGGCTAATTAGAGGAACACAAAGCACTGACGGATCAAGCCAGGTGGATAGGGGGTTGCAACACCCCTTCCCCTATGACTAAACCAAAAAAGAAAAGAGAGAGAAAATTGATTTTTTTACGAAAGGTAGAGACTGCGTATGTATCACAAATAAAACTGCAATTTAGACAAATTGAAGCTAAAACTTCCCCAAATTTTCTGCTTGCTAAAATTGCTCGCCAAATTCGTTAATCAACTTAATCATTTCTTTAAGATTATAAATCTATTTGATATCCAAAATTTTTTGGCTGACTTCACTTGCCAGTCATTTCATAGCAAGTTAGACAAACTGATGTTAAAACTGCCCATAATTTTCGGCTAGGTTCGCTTGCAAATTCGTTAATCAACTTATACAGTCTATCCTGTTTTAAGAGACCGTCCAAGGGAAGGAGCAAAAAGGGTCACATATGACAGGTGGTCTCTTAATTCAGGTGATTTATTAAGGAAAAATACATTTTGGGAACCACTCATTTAGGTCACATAAGACAGGTTTTCCTTTAATTCAGTGGGTCCCTAAGGCAGGTTGGACTGTATTTCATTTTTGAAATTATTAATTCATTTGATATCTGAAAAATAAATTTGGCTCGCTGGTCATTTTTTAGACATGTAGGCCTACTTTAAATTTTATCGCAAATAAAATAGCAAGTTAGAAAAACTTAGGTTGGAGCCGCCATGGCCTAGTGGTTAGTGTGTTTGACTTTAAATCGAAGGGTCTGGAGTTCGAGCCCAACGATACGGTTGGCCGTCTCTGTCTTTTGGTTGAGACACTATAAACCGAGGACTGGTGTCACAGTAGGTGTTGGCACGCTCAAGAACCCTCCCTACTATACGGCCATTAGTTCTGTGCATAGGCAAAATTTGTGGCCTTTCACCGGCACACGGCGAGGTCTCCATATAAGTGAAATATTTTTGAGTGGGGCATTCAAATACAACCAACCAAACAGCAAATTTAGGTTAAAACTAACCATAATTGGTTAATCAATTGTTTTATATCTTGAAAATCATAAATATATTTGATATCTAAAAAAAAA
>JACSZP010006167.1:776-29002 GCA_016161895.1 Pinna nobilis | reverse complement strand
CTGAAAAAGAACATCCCTATTTCAATATCTCCAGGTACACATGTATATACATGTATATCACTACTCTTTTACAAGACAACTCTCTCACACATCAAAAATCACCACAACTGGTTTTGAATGAAAAATGAAAAGCTTTTAATATTTAAAGTCAAATCCTGTAACCATCTTGACAACAGAGAATCTTGGATTGTTCTGGAAGTTATCATCCCTCATTGTGAAAAAAAAAACAACAGCATAAACAAACGAAACTAAATACATAGAGTCAGCTCTGCATAATTATAACAAAACTCTTGTGGGAAGGGGGATAACTCACATACACTGTTTTTTTGTGGAAAAAAAAAGGAAAAAAAAAAAAAAAAAAACGAAAAGAAAAACAAAAAACGAAAAAAATAAACGAAAGACTCAGCTTGGCATAATTATAACAGAGCAGCTGTTGGAAGGGTATTAACTCACATACCTGTTTTAGGAGTGCATTTTGCCATATTCTGAACAACATCACGTAGGTCTTGTCACGATTACCCAGTGAGGTGAAGAAGTACTTCTCCTTTTCGGTGTTGATTTGTATAGCATTGGGGATCACCCTGGCTGTCTTCTCCTTTGTTATACTGATTATCTCTTGACAAGGAATGGCAAGCTGGAGAATAGAGAGATAACAGAAAATAGACGATTGGTTGGTTGTGTTGTTTTTAATGTCCCTTTCAAAAATTCAGTCACTTATATTGAGACGTCTTAATCTGTGACGAAAAATGTTGACATTTTTTCTGCTTCAGCTTACAGTAGACTAAAATCCATGACCAGAAAAAAAGTAAAATAACTCTTTCAAGCATGCAACTGAGTAGAAAGTACATCAACCTTTTTTTTGCAAAAGTAAATATTTTCTTTAACAGAAAATAAGTCATATTTTGTAAATAAATTTTCCCATGATTCTACATATCAAGAATCAGGTAATTACTATGATCTCAATTTGATGCAAAATTTTCCTGTGTTCAGTATTTATAGTCATTCTTTACTGCAAGTTCTTAACAGACGCCCCATCTCTTTATCACTTCAATCGATTGATGAAATGATAAATACTTTATGAGCAATTACACAGGTGAAGCATTCACCTTCACGAACTGAATATTACTTTCAGGTAAAAAAAATATATATATAAACGAGAATATGACACTCACAACGGTTTCCCATCTGAAGATGTTTGCGTAAAAGCAGACCCAGTTCTGCGTCATGTACATTCTCCCTTGAACTAAAATCTCTTTCTGCAGAGCACATGAGTAATCTGTAAAAAAAAAAAAAAAAAAAAAACAATGAACACCTGAGGCATGAGTTTACAATAATGACTTAAGTTTCACCTTGAATCTTCTTATGTGTTTTATCCTAAACACAGACTAATCAAAGAATCCAAAGCTCTCCTTGATCCTTTTGTTATGAGCCTGTGACAATTTGGGCATTTAAATGAGCGAAAATCGTGTGGACACAGTTCCCTCATCTACTGCCCCATTCGCAGATATCAGTGAGGATATTTGTGATTCCAATTCAGACAGTCCCTGAAATAGAGAATCCGGCAATAAAGTATATGCTTCATTGGAACTGGGAACAGTCAAATAAATGAACCTCAATGGCTGGGAAGACCTAGAGAACAGTCACCCTCGGCCTCGTTCCTACGTCTTCCCTGCTACCGCGGGTTAATGATTTGATCGTTCCCCTAGTACCAATGAAATAACTGAATACTGTCTCATCTGAAAGACTGGGAAATCTGACTGCAGTGGGGCATAGAATAGAACCTATGACCTCATATTCAGAAGACAAACACGCTAACATCTGAACCATGGTGGCCTTCCTTAGCTGAAGCCTGCATCAATTTGATGCCACCATGATAAGACTGGTGTAATGTTGAAAGTGGCATAGAACACTGGTAATACAACAATGACAAGACTCACTGCTAAACATTCTCAAAATATTTCCAACAAACTCACCAACAATTAACCTCTCATCTTTGGGAACCTCTTTGAAAGTTTTTCTGAAATCTTCACTTCTCGATTTGTATGAAGAGCTCCACATCTACAAAAAGAAAAGAAAAATTGATAGACATTCATCATGCAATCACAGACTTTGAAGTAGTGATAGTGATAATGAAGTACAGTAGAAACTGCCTTGACAGGCCATCTTTTCAGCTAAGAAAATGAGATGTTTCATTACAGGTAGTCTCTCATGACACGTTTCTTTAACTTTTTTTTTTAACCCTTTCAACCCCAGGTATCAAAATGGTATGTTCTTTTCTATTGTCTTTGACCAGTCCATTTCGGTCTGTGGTGTTGAAAGGGTTAAGATTAAGTCTCTCATAACATATTTCTTTTTTAAGATTATCTGACTGCATTTGCTTCATTAAGTGGTCTCTCAAGACAGATGGTCCTTTATGACAGTGAACTCTCAATACATATAAATGCATCTTATGTATACATCTTCTAAGCCTACATTGATAGTTTCTGAATTAGTCCTAAACCATGAATTTCTTTTGCAATTCAATGCAATTTATGTAAAAGTACATGTACAATGGTCAATGTCTCTACAGCTTTCCTTTATGTCCAAACAAAAAAGTAGGTGGTAAAATACATGTATAGAGCAAAAATAGTAAATTTATAACAACGTTTTCTGCTATCTGAAAAGCATTCTAGGATGGCACATAAACATTTTGTGTTTATATTTCTCAATTTGAGCCTCCTATTTGGTAGCCATTTGCCTTTCACCTCGAACTTTGTGCAATTCTAACTAAATGTGTCAAAAGCACCCTGAATTCTAGAGCTGTCACACGATTGTTCAAGAAATTTCTCTCCTTCACTATGCAGAATTCCAACAAGTAAACTAGAAAACTTTCTCATATAATTAAAAAATCAGGTTCCAGGAAGACTCAAATCTTTGCTGACAAGCGATGAGATACTAAATAGTTTGAAGCACAATTCTCTAATCACTGGCAATGGAGGACAATCTTTACAATTACTGGTAAGCTGGAGCCGTCATGGCCAAGTGGTTAGTGTGTTCAACTTTGAACTGAAGGGTCTGAAGTTCGATTCTACGCAGTGCAAGCCAACGCTGCAGTTGGCCGTCCCTGTCTCTCGGATAAGACAGTAAAAAACAAGGTCCTGTGTCACAGTAGGTGTTGGCACGTTAAAGGACCCTCCCTGCTCTACAGCCATAAGTGCCGAGCACAGGCAAAATTGTTCGCCCTTCACTGACACATGGTGACGTCTCCATATGAGTGAAATATTCTTGAGTGGGACCTTAAACAACAATAAAACCAACCAACCAACAATTTTAAAAAGCAAAAACTTGCCATGAAAAGCATGGCATATTCATATTCACAAAAGTTTTGAGTGGCTAAAATGTATATACATGTAGATGATATATGAATATAGATTAATATAAATGAGAAAATAAATACCTTATTCCATGGTAGCAAAGACATCAGTTAGAAAAACAGTCTGTTGAAGATTTATGATGACAAAGCTGGATAAAGGGTGAGTATACTTTACAATAGATGAGGCCATCTATAAACATTTTTGGTTTACTGTTACGTAAGATACCCACTCAAAACCTTGCAATTCAAATAATTTTATTGCCATTCTGAATTTTTATGTATTCATCAGTTTTACACTATTTTCCCATTGCTTTTTTGTAGATGCATGCAAGATAGTTAACAGTCCCCCCCCCCCCAATAAAAAAAAAACAAAACAAAAAAAAACACTACCTACTCACAGTAAAAAATCATTTTCAAAAAAAAAAAACAACAACATCAGATTACAATTAAAATGACTCGTAAGCGTATTTAGTGACCAACTTTTTTAATGATTTTACAATAAATTTGATCAATTGTGATGAAACCTGATACACGAATTATGTGTATTAAATTATGCCACCATTTTTTTATTTTCAAATAACCAATATCAAATATAACGCACTACAATTTATGACTGGATTTATTATAATATTCTTTGTGAAAAAGTTGCTGAGTCATGCAACAGCAAACAAACATTTTTTTTAGGTATGACCTGAATGAGTTTTGTGCTATATTTTCAACTTTTTTTTATCTGGAAGAGAAGTACTAAAAGGCACCAGCTGAACTGACCTTTGAACCTATGACAACTGGTCTGGGAGTATGAGGTGATGCATATATTCAATACTCAATCGAAAAACATAAAAACATAATTTTGTTTACGCATCTATTTGAATTTTATGACCGAGTCTATGATATTTGTACATCTACAGGATGTACAAGGGGAAGGAAAATAGATTTAAACATTTGTTTACAAACACCTTGGGTTACCTTTAGGCATAAAATTTTAAGGTAAAAACAAAATTATCTCTACGTCATTTGTTAGATACCTACGCGAGATACATGTACATAAATATTTATTGTCACAATGATGTACTAATTTCTTGTCATGAAATTTTTGTAAGTTGTATGATATACATCTTGACTTCAGGTCAAATTGACTGAATGTTGTATTAATTATTCTATCTACATGTAAATAATCTAATTCAAAACTAATGTACACATTAAAATATTTTGTGAATAAGCAATAATGAATAGTGATCTCTATTTAATAATTGTTGAATTCATTTATTAAAAGCCAATGTATCTAAATATACATGTATAGGATGGTTATTGTTTAACATTCCACTCAGACAGTAAAAACTGAGGTCCAATGTCACAGTAGGTGTTGGCACACTAAAGAACCCTCCCTGCTCTATGGCCTTCACTGGCACACTGCGATGTCTTGATATAAGTAAAATATTCGTGAGTGGGACATTAAACAACATAACAACCAAACAACCCTATACAGTCAAACCTGATTTAAGAGACCGTCCAAGGGAAGGAGCAAAAAGGGTCACATATCACAGGTGGTCTCTTATTCAGGTGATTTATATAGGAAAAAAAACATTTTGGGAAACATTCATTTGGGTCACATAAGACAGGTTCTCCTTTGATTCAGTGGGCCGCTAAGGCAGGTTAGACTGTACCATTCATGAATCTTTCATTTATATAGAGACGTAGACAAATGCCAAAGGAGGGCTTCAAATTTAAGGAGTGTTGAATCTAGAGCAAAATAGCATGGCGCTGAGCCATGCTCTTTCTGAAATGTCATGCCCTTTTTTCTCCAGCACCATGCCCTTTCTCTTGCTGTCTGTGTGCCCTCTTTCTTTATTTTCTTTTTTTGTTTTGAATCATCAAATAATGCATCTGTATCATTTTGTTTTGAAGAGTTATCATCTATTTTTTATCATTTCACTTTTCTTCTGAATTGTTGATGGAGGATGTGTAAGCTTTATAGTGCAGGTGGCTTCAAAACCAATAAATGTATTGAAAGTGCCTTTTGGCATTAAAATTGTGTGCCCTTTCAGATGGATTTGTGTGCCCTTTTCAGATCATGTAAACATACACACAGACATACAGGTGAACCTACTTATATTGAACCTGAACTGAATACATTGAAATTTTCCTTAATTTGAAATAATTTCAATTTTCCAGTCTTAACAATTTATCACTATTTTAACCCTTTATTTTGAAAACCCCATTTATTTGAAAGAAAAATCGATTCCCCTTCGGTTAAAAAAATCCAGGTTTGACTGTATTTAAAGATACACTTACATACTGATGCATGTGTAAGTAAATAAAGTGAAACTCAGATATAATGAAATCCCACTTGATTTGAAATTATTTTCAATCTCAAGCTTAATTTATTCGAAAGAAAAATTTACTCCCCTTCAGTTTAAAAAATCAAGGTTTGACTGTTTTTACAGATAAATTTACGTATGCAGACTTACACAACTCTTTTTTAAGTTCATACATGCTACTCATACCTGATAATCACATATGTCCATATTTGCCTGAATTAATGACAGCGGTTGCATGTAAGGAATTGCTCACAGAAACCAAGCCACCTGCTCAATTTACTTATGTAGCCACAGCTAGTACCTCACTAGACACATGGAGACTAGTGTGCCACTTTCAGTGATATGATTATTTGGTTCATACACAGCTCTTGTCTATACACCTAGATGATTGTCCCACTTGCTATATTCTACCGCGGAAACTCAAACTATATTTGGTGTTTAATTGCCATTAGATGGTTCTTCTTTCTCACATGACACATCCAATATGAATATGCCACAATTCCAATTTATGGACATTCAAAATGGTAGCCACAGTTCCGTAAAAAAAAAATCCACTTATGCCACTCTAGAGAGACATTAAACAACAATACAACGTAGACACTACCACTATGCCACAGGAATGTTTACTGCATAGTCTGAATCAGCAATACAGCCAATAGTATCTAATTAATTGTGTATATCAATCACTTGTAATATTCCAGACACATATGCATTGTATATAGCCTCTAAATCCAAATATCATACATGTATGGTATGAATACCACAAAAAATTTGTTTGTATATTTTACAAAAAATGGTCAAAACTGCCCTTATACATATGCCATATTTGACACTGCAGCTGAAAATGCCACAATTTTCAAACTGTATAACACATGAGACTATATCTTTATACAGCCACAGCTATACCACATTAANNTTAAAGAATTTGACAATAAACATGATACAGAATACATTATGGTGATAACTCACAATAGCTTACCATAGATGGATATTTGGGACAACATCAGTTGAATATATACAGACGGGTGTGCCATGTGTTTTAGTGCAAAAATTAGTTTGGTGAACACATCATGAATATGCATATGTACACCTGTGCTACCTGTTCTCTGGGTATGTGGCATCAAATACCTCAGCATCTGTGACATCAGCCATCATGGTTTAGCAAGTAGAGCACTTGTCTTCAGATCAGAAGACTTTCAAATCAAACGATAAAAACGTAAGTCCCCATGTCACACAATGCTGTCCTAGCTGGCATATCCAAGATCTCTCGCTGCTTAAAGGTTAAACAACAAAACAACAACTCAGCATTGCTCAGAGCCCTTGTATATGTAGTACCTGTACATTATATGAGATGAAAATCCAGTACACACGAAGTGTCTGAGGACAACTCATTTAAGAATTTTGGCTATCCCTACAGGTAGACCACTAGATGACATCAAATGCCACCAGATTTGGTGTATCATATTGCCAATAAAGTTAGCACATCTAAACGCATGTCTAGAATCTCTTTAATATCTTGGAGAGCTGTTAGGGCTCCATATTCACCATCTCATTGTGACATCGTAGGTCAAATCTGCACTGCAGTCTAGACTGCTTTTCCATTTCCTATGCATGAGACATTCAAAACTGAGTGCCGGTGTCACAGTTGATGTTAGCACTTTAAAAATCCCTCAATGCTTGATTAATGCAAGTGTCAAGCATAGGCAATTAAAGCCCTTCGCCCGCATATGGAGATGACTTCATAGATTGAAAAATTGTGGAGTAGGAAGTTCAGTACAGTATAATCAACCAATCAATTTGCATTATCTTTACTAACATCCCTCTCCTTCACACTTCTATAGCCTCACTAATTTGAGCACTGATATTGCAAAGGCTTCACCTTTCAAAGATATTTTGCCAAGAACAGTATTTACAATTTTTTTTTATGTATATTTCAGTAATCTGGAAACTTCATTTATTCAGACAATTGCTTGGGAACTAAAGTGTTACAATCTCCAAGACTCCAATGCATCATATCTGACACGTCACAGCTCTATCATATATAAAACACTGAACTATATTATATAGTGTTGAATCTAGGAACTGAAAAGGGCACATAATTCCAAGTGGATGAGGGCACTTTTGACACATAATAATTGATTTTGAGGGCACCTGCACACCAATGTGCATTAATACTTCCTCCACATACTCATTCAAAGTACCTTCCATTGAATGATAACAGAACACCTTTTTCTTACATGTAAGAGACATTATAATTTAATTATTTCTATCTTGTTCAGTCCACAAGTCCTAGAGGTAACATATTTGGTAACGGAAAGAGCATGGTACATGTACTAAGAAAAAGGGCATGATGTTTCAGAAAAAGGCATGGTGTTTCAGGAAAAGGGACATGGTACATGTACTAAGAAAAATGGCATGATGTTTCAGAAAAGGGGCATGGTACATGTACCAAGAAAAAGGGCATGGTGTTTCAGAAAAGGGGCATGGTGTTTCAGGAAAAGGGGCATGGTACATGTACTAAGAAAAAGGGCATGATGTTTCAGAAAAGGGGCATGGTACATGTACAAAGAAAAAGGGCAGGATGTTTCAGAAAATGGGCATGGCATTTCAGTAATGGGGCATGGTGTTTCACAAAAAAGGCATGGTGTTTCGGAAAAAGGGTGTGGCACAGTGCCTTGCTATGTTGCTCTAGATTCAACACAAAGTCTTGTTCCTCTCACAAAATTAAATTATAATCATTCCACTCTGGTTTTCATGATAACCCGAAGGCAAAGCTCAATATGGGAAGACAAGTCACAATGTTAGAGAGATCAGAGAGGTCAAACTGCCTGAAGCACATATTTGAGGAAACAGGTAGGAAGTGGGATTTTCTCCTTAACATTTTTGTGTAATTTCCAATCAAATATCAAAAACTTATCATGAGAGACTACATGCCTTGAATGGCTATACATTTCCATTGCTGTTGGGTTGACCTCCCAAAATTAGGTTCAAATGTGTTGGAATCAAAATGGACCGTTGATCATATCTTTTCTAAGCATTACAGCACAAAAACAAGTAGATCACAGCAAATGTTCTACATTGAATACCATTTTAAAAGTTTCTTTAAATAGAATTCCTACGTTCACTATTGTATCTCAATAGCAGTATCTCATTCATTCCTTTTAACAGTCTTAAGATTTTTTCAAAATCTATTTACTGAATGGAATACACAGTATATATCAAAATAGGAATAAAAAAGCTCAATGTGAATTCTCGATCTTACCGTATACCATGGTGAACTTTTCTTTTTCTTGTCCATCTTTTTGGTCGAGCTATCATTTCCTTTGTCATCAACAGACTTGTTCATGTCGCTTACAGCTCCATTCCGAGATTCTACACTCAAACTCAAATCTGCCGATTTCTCTGAACACTTGTCCATAATATTATCTAGTGATTTTTCAAATGACCGCTCCCTGGAGTGAGCCCTTTGGAATTCAATGCTGCTCCTACTTCCTGAATCTGACCTATCATTTGGCTTTGCACCTTGTGACCTTTCATAATGACTTGTGGGTGACTTCTCGGTGGATTTTCCGTTGGTGGGTACAGATTTTAATTTGTCATTGAATTTAATGCTAGACGGCTTTTCTATAATACTTATCCCTGAGCCTCTTTCCCATACCACAGCCTCCGTTTGACTTCCAGGTCGTTTTAAATCATCAAGTTTGTTTAGAGATTCTAGAGATCGTCTCGTGTCCACATTGATACTATGTCGATGTCTACTAGGGCCTACGCTCTCTATATTGTTGTTGTCTGGTGGTTGCACATTCAGTGAGTTTCTTAATCTCAACTCCTCCTTTTCTTCTTGGTCTTGTATATTAGGGGCTGATGCAATTTTAGAAATTGGAATTTTTCTGAAACCAAAGCAAAAGTTAAAAGAGTAAGAAACTAAAAGCAATTTGGGATTGGCACAATTCTGAACACCATATTTCAATCATTAAGATTTCGTATATATATATATGTATCTGTCCTTAGATTGAGACAGTAAAAACCGAGGTACCGTGTCAGTAGGTGTCGGCACATTAAAGACCCCTCCCTGCTCTACGGCAATAAGAACCGGGTTTAGGCTAAATTTGTTGCCCTTCATCAGCCTATGGTGATGTCACCATACAAGTGAAAGATTCTTGAGTGGGACGTTGAATGACTATATAACCAACCAAGTCACATATATCGTATTTACGTCATATATCTTAAATACGTCATGATTCAATGCAAGAGAGATTGTCATTTTACAGTTAATAAATAAGGCCATGCTGAAAAATTAAAAAAAAAGATCTGAAAATTTAAATGCCGGTACTCTATCAGGAGCAAGAAACTGACAAACTTTAACTTTATACACTATAATTTATCAACAGTGCATTATTATGTAGATGAAAATATATCAGGTACATGTAATTAGGTATCTGGTGCTGTCAGACCATGTAAATTGTGGAGTGTCATAATCTGAGAACCCCTTATATAAGCCATATTTTCTTTGGATTGACTTTACATGAAAAAAGTCTTAGCATGGTTACATAATTGTTTGATAACATACACATGTACAATAAAATGCATATTTGAGTGCATACATACATATACTGGAACCTACTCATATTGAACCCTGCTATATTGAAATCCAGCATAATTTGAAATTATTTTAATTTACCAGATACAATTCTTTATTACAATATTGTTAATCTTCTTATTTTAAAAGCCCTGTTTAATTGAAAGAAAAAAATAACGGAAAAGTGACGGCATCAAAATACATGCTGATATTTCATCATCAATGCATATTTCTTCAATTTGAAAAGGTAAATTAATACGTAAATACAATGGCATTTATCTGCAGCACTATAAACAGCAAACTCACGATGGCTCTGAATAGCCTCTGATATTTAAACCTCAAAATTCTTGATAACTCAAAGTTTGGCATGTAACTCAAATTTTTTGAAATAGCGAGAAAAATTTTGAGTCTTAAGGCTCTGCAAACGGGTCTGGGAAAATGACAATAATTTGCTATTGATCTGCTATTCTGCGTGTGCACACAGAGAAATTTGACGAGGACTTCAAAAAATCATTTTCGCTGAAAATAGTAAGTAAATTCAAAGATTTAGACATGTTATTATGGTAATGAAATTGAATTAGATTACACTAATTAATTATATGTAGGTTTTTGAATTGCATCATACATGATATTATTTTTTATCAAGTTTTAAGCGCATACATTGTAATTACTTAGATGTCGTATACAATAAGTTGTCATTTTCCCAGACTCTCAGCAAACGGAGTGACTTTGGTGCAAGCCATTGCCTCAGCAGGTATCTTGCATGCTCTTGGCTTGCCCAACACTCCCCACAGACAAGCCAAGCACTCACAGTAGATGGCAACAACATAATTCCATAGGTCACATGACCAAGTATTCCAAAGGTCACAGGTTAATTATCAAGAGGCACAGATGATGAAAATCTAATGCAGCCCAATTGGAGTGTGCCGAATCCTTTTCGTACATGTATGCAGGGGACCTTTTAAGTCCTAGCTACAGTAACGACAAAACCCAACAGAAATATAATAGACTGTTATTACCCACAAGGCAATTGGTCTGGTGACAACAGAACACTTTAACTTACCCAGCCTAACAATTTTCACAACATTTGTTCCATGAACCAGACAGATATTCTTTGAGTATTTAGATGTATTCACTTACGGATGGTGATCAACAAAGTGGTTTTATTAATTTCATTTCCTGAAATTTATTTTCTAGATAGATTCTACATTTCCTATACGTTTAACTTCCTCTGATACTATCAATGACGATGATAAAACCTATATTTATTTCCTTTTTTATTTCCTGTTTGATTTGCTGCCAATATGGACACATTTTACTGTCATAAGGCTAAGTGGCAGGACATTATTCCTCAGCTTTCAAACACTCAGGGTTAGGATCCATCTCAAATTTACAGATAGGGGCCTCCGTGGCCGAGTGGTTAGCGTGTTCAACTTCGAGCAGAGGGGTCCGGGGTTCGATTCCCGCAGCGCCACTCCGCAGTTGGCCGTCCCTGCCTTTCGGATGAGACAGTAAAAACCAAGGTCACGTGTCACAGTAGGTGTTGGCACATTAAAGAACCCTCCCTGCTCTACAGTCAGTAGTGCTGAGCACAGGCAAAATTTGTCGCCCTTCACCGGCACATGGTGACGTCTCCATATGAGTGAAATATTCTTGAGTGGGACGTTAAACAACAACGCAACAACAACAAATCTACAGATGCTTTACAAAATGAACCAATCAAGTTGCTAGGTCCTGACCTGATGTTCTTATGCAGGGATGACTTTGTTTGATTTTTTTTTCTTGTAACTATAACTTTCCACCAGTTCAATGTAACTAGAATTTTAAACAAACACATTATAACTAGAACTTTCCACAAACACACTGAAACTAGAACTTTCCACAAGTACATTGTAAATATAACTTTCCGCAAGTGCAATGTAACCAGAAATATCCACAAGTCCATTGCAACCATAACTTTCCACAAGTACATTATAACCATAACTTTCCACAAGTAGCCTACATTGTAACCATAACTTTCCACAAGTCCATTGTAACCATAACTTTCCACAAGTCCTTTTTACGTGTAACCATGCATACTTTCCGCAAGTACATTGTAACCATAACTTTCCACAAGTACATTGTAACCATAACTTTCCACAGGTCCATTGTAACCAGAAATATCCACAAGTACAATGCAAACAGATTTTTCCACAAGTACATATACATTGTATCCATAAATTTCCGAAAGTACATTGTAACCAGAACAGTCCATGTTCATTGTAATTGTAGTCTCTCTTTCCTGAACATTGTTAAAAATTTAACCCAAAGCCATGCATATTTCCTATATTAAATGTGACTAAACTCTTTCTAAGAATATTTAACCAGACTTATCTTCAGGTACCTTACATCTAGAGGTTTTCCAATTTACACCTTGTTTATGTACCCTGTTACTAGATGGGTTTTTTTTTAATTATGCCTGATTTAACTATCTTATACCAAGACTTTCCTGCCTTAGTTTTTTTCCTCAGAACATTTTTATAGATATACTTTGTCATGCACACTTGCCTTTGTACATTGTAACTAGACTTTCTCATAAATACTTTTTTTTACCAAAAATATGCTCCTGTTCATTCAATGAATATTTTCCTGAATATACTGTAGACCATAACAATATAACTTTTTTACAAATATATCTTAGACACTTTTTCCATATATACATGTATGTACATCATGACAAACTGTTTTTTCAAGTACATATTTCAAAGTACAGTCTAACCTGTTTTAAGAGACTGTCCAAGGTAAAGGGTAAAAAGGGTCACATGTGACAGGTGGTCTCTTCATTCAGGAGAATTATATAGGAGAAAACTATTTTGGGAATCTTACATTTAAGTCACATAAGACAGGCAATTCTTTGGTTCAGTAGGTCGGTAAGGCAGGTTACACTGTACATTGCAAGAATTCATTTCCCTGCGTACATTTAGACAGATTTTTCTAAGCACACTAAAACAAGACTTTTTCATAGTACCTTCTAACTATAATTCTACCTGTGAATATTAAAAGCTAGACTTTTAACCATGAGGTAAGTGAATATGCCCACGTCACTTTCTAATCCCTAAACATCATCTGTAACCCAGTGTTCAAAGCACTGAACATTACATCTAATAGCTCTGGTTCAAGTCTGTCTAGAGTCATTTCCCATTATGGGAGAAAGCTTGCCTACTGGAGATCAGTGGCCTTTACCAATGTACTTCATTAGTTGGTTTCATTGTTGTTGAACGTCCCAAAAAAAAAAAAAATCTTTCCCCTTTACATGTTTGGAGACATCACTAATGCAGGTAAAATGTGACAAATTTGTCCTATGCTTGATACTTATGGCCATTGAGCAGTTAAGGTTCTTTAACGTGCTGACACCTATTGTGGCACGGTACCTCTGACTCGGTTTTCCTGTCTACATCTGAAGGACAGTGACAGTCAACCTCAATGCAGCATGAATTTAAACCCACGACCTCATGATTAGAAGGCAAACAAATCTAACTTTTGTTTCTCCTTCGCTAATAAAAACTGGATGCCATCTTATTATTGATAGATTTTGCTTACTTTGGCATACATAACTTACTCTTACAGTTATACAGCCATAAAGTGGCAGCCAGTTTTCATTGGTAAGGGAGATAACCCCTTCACCAGTGCCTTGAAGAAGAGGTCACCCATATACTTCCTCGAGTAAACTGGCAAAATTCTCATACAACCAACCTTCACCCAGGTTCCAGCAAGGCTTGAGCCTGTATTGACTAGAACTACATTTGTAACTTATAGAAGTGAAAGACTAAGTGATTTAAACTACAATACTCTATCCGGCCACAGAGGCACGATGACTATATGATTTTACAGGCATCACAAAACAAGCACACAAACAATAACTTTTTCCATGAAGTCTTCACCTTTTCCGTGATTTACACATCTGTCATCAGATCCACCTGTATGAGTATTAACCTGTTGATAAATGCCCTAACCACCTGTATACATGAACTTGTAGATCACCAGTACATCTCATTTCATAGTTAATGGAGTACTAATACACATGAAATTGACATCTATTAGCACTCACTTTGAAGCATATCAATATGATTTAAGAGTCAATTTCACTGAAATAGCATATAATATAACTAATATAAGTGTAATGACTAGTTGCCAATTTCCTCCTTTGGTACCTTGAAAAGGAAGACTACCTCAATGAGAGTACGTGCTGAAAAATATTTTGAAAGGATACTATTTCCTTTCGGTTGACTGATTATCTAAGTGGCAGTTGTTTTTTATCATCCCATTCAAGAATCTTTCATTCTTATGGATATGAAGACATTGAGTGAAGATATTAAGCTTCAAATTTTGGTCTATGATTGTCACATAGGGCCATTTAGCAGTGAGATTTTATTTTTCTCCCACACTTGGCCATGAAAGACAATGTTTACTCGTGAAAAAAAATAACTCTTTCTTCCCCTAAGGAAAGACAGGTCACACGGGCTATGATGTCACATATTGGAATTTAATGGCTGAACGTTATACCAAATATTGGAATTTAATGGCTGAACGTTATACCAAGTTCTGTGTGTACATACATTTTAGTCATGTAAGTGTGGAAGAAAAAGAATCAAACATGGATGTGTTGAGGGGAAAAGGAAATCTAAGCCCTCATGGTAAGAATCTGAAAGTCCAATCCTCAGGAAACCCTCAGATTGGACAAACAGACTCTAACCACTCGGGAAAAGAGATAGCCACTGGGTAAATCGTAACACTACAGCATGAGTCCAGCATACTTACATTGGTGAGTCTGTCATGCTCTCAGAACTTTTAGATTCCTGGTCCGAGCAAGTACTGGTGAATAATTCTGCTGCCCTGTTTCTGCAAAATCAGTAAATATTTGAGATAAAATATTGTTATTGTCAAAATTCAAGTATAAGATTTTTTTTTATAAATAAATTGATATCAACTCCCCTGCTTTGTAATGTAAGATTTGACATGGATATTGAAAAAAAATTACAGCACAAGACATCAGTTTACATGTATTACGATCTTAAAAAAAAAAACTGCCATTATCTGTGCATTTCGACCTTCAGAGGCAATTTTACGTTTAACAAAGGGAGATAACAACACAATAGAGATAAGAATATACTGTAAATTCAGTTTTATTCATGAGAATCTTATTTTCACGTACATTGTATTTACGCAAGAGCGCTTATTCACGAAAATAAAGTTCTCACTTGATATACAGGTAAAAACCTGACATTAATATGCACAACACAACAGAAAGTATCATCTTAACATGCACACACTAAAAAAAATGGTATCGCAATTCATTGCATAACTACGGATTCGATTCTAGATTAACAGTATTTACATTGTACAGTAGAGTCGGTCTATAACAAATCGGCTTAAAGCGAATTTAGTGCTAAAATGAAGAGGAATAAAATCCCCGAAAAAGAATTACTTTTTATCTATTTATGTAGTAAATTCTGATGCTTAAAACGACGGATGCGTATAACAGTCAAAAGTAAATCCCCTTTGACTTTGTTATAGACCAACTGCACTGTTACAGATGACAAGATATCACAGACATTTTAAGCTAAAATACACAGTGGGGTAAAGCATGCAAAAATATTACCTGTATGTGTATGTGTTCATATCCCATTTGTTTTTATAGCACAATGAATGCAGATCCATCTAAGGACTGAGTGAGGCTCAGGAAGTGATGGAAACATGGATTTATTCCATGTCAATCAAAGGAAACACCAGTATATAAAAACGTAAGGTACAGGTACATAAATCATATCAATTTCGCCCATCATGTACATGTACATGAAAAAAATTAAGTCTGTGTAGGTCTATATGGTAATATTTTCTACAATATTTTCATTCTCCTTTCTCACACATAGTCAGCAAAATTCCTTTTACAACAAATATGGCATTTCTGTATACCGTAGGTGTAACAATCACTTACTCTAACATATTTCATCAATTAGCACCTTGTGAGATTGTGTTGCTTAATTGGATGCAGTACAGATCTACCTGAACGAGGTGACAGGTGTGGTACATGTAAGTGAAATGGACGTTGTTCTGTGATAATGGCAACAGCATAAAAATATTGTAATACTTGAAAAATTGTCAGAAATGTGCTTACATGATGAATTATGTTCGAAATTAGTGCATTTGATAAAAGGAAAAACTATAGATTAATTTAAAAATATTCACAGGTTCAGATCTTTGGTCTTCAGGTCTGGGACCAGAAGATTTTATAAGCTACTGGTCTTATGGGCCACCAAGGAAAAATGGTTAATTTCAAGCCCTGTAAAATACAGTGGACCCCACTTATTTTGAAGCCTGATATATTGACATCCTGCTTAATTTGATATAGTTTTCATTCCCAAACTAAATGACTTTGTTTTACTCTATTTTAACCCCGTTATTTTGAAAATCCAGTTTATTTGTAAGAAATTTGTATCCCTCTCCCCCTGGTTTCAATATATCCGCATTTCACTATAGAAATTAAATGAAAGATAATTTAGGTATCCACCTGCAATATCAGGGGCCTCCGTGGCCGAGTGGTTAGCGTATTTGACTGCAAATTGGAAGATCCGGGTTCGAGCTGCGTCAGCGCCACTCGATTGGCCATCCCTGTCCTTCGGATGAGACAGTTACATGTAATAACAAGGTCCCGTGTCACAGTAGGTGTTGGCACATTAAAGAACTCTCACTGCTCTACGGCCAGCAGTGCCAAGCATAGGCAAAATTTGTAGCCCTTCACCGGCACACAGTGATGTCTCCATATGAGTGAAATATTCTTGAGTGGGACGTTAAACAACAATACCATACCATACTTGCAATATCATATTACAGGAGTATAAACAGAAATGTTCCTTATGAAGGTGACAGTAAAACCCAAATTACTGTGTCACAAAAGTTGCTGACAAGTTGTCACTACTCAATAGCAGGAAGTGCCAAGTAAACCAATAGGTTAAAATTTGATGCCTTTCACAAGCATTCAGTGACATCTCTTACTGAGTAAAAGATTCTCAAGTGGGGTGTTTTACAATATCAACAGTTTTTATATCATCTTCTGAAAAATGAAAGTAAAAACTGAACACAAATGCTAGAAAAAGTCAAACTAAAATTCTGAGTTCACTAGATGAGTAATTCTCACCCCTTTTAGACTCAATATTGTAAATTTCCTTTGTGATGTTACTGACACCTTCCTCACTTGACAGGAGTCTGACAATGGTGCATTGAAATGCATCTATAGATTGTGAACCATATTTAGATTCGCCAGGGCCGTGCACAAAAGCCCATGAACATTCGTAACTCATCAAGATGCATCTGTGTAAGTTGTGCATTCTGTCAGAATTATTGAAAAGCTCAGGTACATGTACATGTAGGCACTATGTGTATTGTATGTCAGGGACGCAACATTAATGGTTAGTTGACATAGTTGTACTGTTGTTTAATGTCCCATTCAAGAATCTTTCACCTACATGTAAGTAGTGGGGTCACCGTAAGTCAATGAGGGGCTATAAATTTGGCCTATGCTAGGCACTTATTGCCATTGGCATTGAGGGTTCTTTAACATGCCGACACTTACATGTACTAATACTATGACACTTTTGTGACCTCAATTTTTACTGTCCCATCTGAAGGACTTCACTTATCTTTTCAAAAGTCTTGAAAAACTCCAATGGGTAACTCTAGATTTAGATTTCAATTACATCTGACACTTTCTGTTAAAAAAAATTATAGGAATTCAATTTCAGCCTACTGTAATCTGTATAGTAAAAGGATATGACCTAAGCTAGCAACAGCAAAAAGATAACTTCCTTGAGCCATGCATACATGTACATGTACTTAAGATATTCAGCGCCACTCCGCGGTTGGCCGTCCCTGTCTTTCGGATGAGACAGTAAAAAACGAGGTCACTTGTCACAGTAGGTGTTGGCACGTTAAAGAACCCTCCCTGCTCTACGGCCAGCAGTGCCGAGCACAGGCAAAATTTTTCGCCCTTCACCGGCACACTGTGACGTCTCCATGTGAGTGAAATATTCTTGAGTGGGACGTTAAACAACAACGCAACAACAACAACTTAAGATATTAGTTAACATTCATGTTCACATGTCCAGCCTGCTTCAGTTACTTTAGACAATGATCATGACATTAATAAAATTAAATCTAATTACAAGTACGTTGAAAGACGTCCACATATTAAAAACCTGTGAATCAAAGAACAAAGGTTATGAACTCATACTCACATTTATAGACATAAAAGCGATTTATAAGTGACTTTCATTTTAGGGTTTTCATTGATCTATAGAGCACAAATAGATTATGACACTACATGTATATACAATTTGTACACGAGTAGCCTCCACAAGATAGTGACACTGTGGAACATCTGTGTCTCATTATTTATGATCGCGATGACCACGACTCTCTCTTTATGAATTACACGACACACATCACAACCTCTGATTGTGTTAGGGCACCAGACCAGGATTTATGTAGGTGCGACTATGCAGGAATAGGTGCGACAATGTAGGAATAGTTGCATGGATAAATTTTAATCAGCATGTTCAATTCAGCTGTTACTATGATTTATAACATCCGGCAGAGCTCTATTGACTATTGAATGATGATGCTATTGTTTCTGTTTTGATTCATGATCAACTAAAAATGGCACATGTTGTTTTACTTCTGATTATAGATTCTGCAGGTTATTGTGATTAAATCTCTATTTTCAAAGCTTGTTCACATGTCCAGCCTGCTTCAGTTACTTTAGACAATGATCATGACATTAATAAAATTGTAGTACAGGTACATGCATGTAAACTTGAAGGATGATCAATCACTTCTGCCTCTCCCAATCAATTTACATATATATAATTTGATATTCAGTTAAGGTGCAGCCTCATGATACCAGTGTTGTTGTTACAATATTTACATCATACTTTTAACTTACACATGGTGTAAGTATATTGGTACATGCATGTACCTGTACTATGTATTTTCATCCTGAATAGAATTTGTAGGACCTATTTGTATTCTACAGCAAAAGTAGTGTTCTCCCCAGGCCAATATAGTGTGGTAGTACCACCATCCTAGCTATTTCAATTCACCATCATGCTATCTGCCTTACCGCCACTCTATTTTTCTGTCCTAACACCCTATTTCATTTACACATCTAGCTTTTATTGACCTAGTTAGAGTGTTTCACAGGTAAATTTATATAAAATATTACTTAAAATGCATCTCCAAGGTCAACACAGGCAATACACTACTGTGGTACAATTTACATGTATGTTTTACCACCATGCACTTACATTTAAGTGCCAACAAGCTATCCAAAATATCTGGGGAGGATTGTAACAGTATATAATTGTTGACTGGACGTAGGTAAACAGCAATTTTGTTGGCATCACAGACCTTGACTATCGCCCTGGTAACACATAGAGGAGCAACGGTGCCAACAAATTGTTGTTGACCCTGGGTCCATGCAATCTCCGTCCCAAGCGTATTTCTCTTGTTGATGTTTCAAGTGACCTTAGTTTTGAGATCATCCATGACTTTTTAGTAGAGCCATCTAGGTAAGCCAAAGGCTGTGAGAAAACAACATTGATTGTAGAAATTTACATAGTTCTTATGGTACATGTAATCTTATGCAAAATAGTGATACCCAAATTGTTTTCAATTTATATGATCTGCAGTTTGAATTAATTCTCTTTGCAGTGTTTTAATAACAGCTAGGATAAACAGAATACTGTATTTGTTTACCATCTTCAAATACCAGTAAAATTTGAACTGGGTTCAGAAAAACAGCACTTAGGGTTGACAACCCTAGTCAAAATACCTGTATAACCTACCTCTATTGACACCCTAATTACAATGTATCTACTCTCTCTGTACATGTACTACAAATATACCACCTTAAGTAAACATTTCATTTCAAAAATAACTTACAACTGAGTACTCCTTACACTTGTTTTGCCTGAGCATCCACAAGATGATAATTAATCACATAGATTAATATCTAATCCTCGTTCCTTACATGTATTTTCAGAACCCACAGTTATTTACCAGACATATTCACAAGGTAACACTCTTAGCCTGACAAGCAAAACTGATTTTCCAGTATCTATATCTAAGGAAAACCGATCAATTTTCCATCCTCATTAGAGCCAATCTGATGATAAATTTTTCTAACACCCCACGGCAATTATTACAAAGAATAAGGTATTCATATTTTAAATCATTCGGTCTATACAAGATCAGGAAGGAAAATTAAGTTTCCAAAAAGGTAAAATCAAACAAGGATGGTCTCATTTTCTATGTTGTTGTTGTTGTATTGTTGTTTTACGTCCCACTCAAGAATATTTCATACATATGAAGATGTCACCAAGTGTCAGTATAGGGCGACAATTTTGCCTAGTTGCTTGGCACTGCTGGTCGTAGAGCAGGAGGGTCCTTTAAAGTGCCAACACCTACTGTGACACAGGACCTCGATTTTTACTGTCTGAGTGTCTCATCCGAAAGACAGGGACAGATTTGAACCTAAGACCCTTCGATTTGAAGTCTGCCACAGTGGCCCCTCATTTTCTAAGCATTCATGATAAACAACAGGTCATAGTGACCTAATTTAGTACAGTACAATTAAGTTTGATGATTCAAATTTGCAGATCTTGATATGACTTTAAATGGGGTCACTGTAGCTCTCTGATAAGTGTGTTTGCCTTCTGTTTGTTTTCATAGGTTTAAATTTGGCTGTCTTTGTCCTTAAGATTGTAAAAACCAAGATCCTGTTTAACAGTAATTGTCCTCACATTTTAGAACCTTCCCTTCTCACAGCCATACAGTAAGTGCTTAAGCATAGGCCAAACTTGTCGCCTTTCACCAGCATACTGTAACTTATCTTTCTAAGTGACAGATTCTTGAGTGGGAGTGGGACAATAAACAACAATAGAACCAACCAACCAATCTGACTTTTAACATCCCATGATGCAGTTTTCCCCCAAGGTCCTTATAGTATGGTGCATTTGCACTATTTCACCGATCCAATATTCTGTCTACAATTTACTCCTATTGGTGAGCTAAAATTTCTGACATCACTTTATTTCAATTACTTATATGATTATGTAAAATCTACAACCAAGTTAGAGTGATTCTTAGATAAATTTATCTTTAAATACTATATATTTATCTATGAATATAATTATATAGATACAGCCTAACCTGCCTTGGCGACCCACTAGATCCAAGGACTACCTGTTACCTAAACTTATGCTTCCCAAGGTGTTTTTTCCTTCATAAATCACCTGTTATACGGGTAGGCACATGTAACCACATTTACACCTTCCCTTAGGTATGACTGTACTTAAAATGTCTCCATAAGCAATCAAACTATATACTAATGCACAATATGATTCACATGTATGGAAGCCGTACTTTACTTTTGCCACACACACACACATTACCAAACAACATCACGGTTTTCTAAGTAGAACAGTGATGATCCCTATCACGTTTCAAAATCTTTTGACAAAGAAATAAGTGTTAATTAAATCATTTTACCATTTGCATACTGTACATTTGTACATATATAGGATAGCTCAACCATGTACAAAACACTGATAAAAGGAAAATCAAGATATGGTAAATATGTGCATGCAAGAAAAAGGTTACTTGCACTCCATGTCAAATTGGGCCATCCCCAAGAAAATATTGGTTTGCTGTAATACTACATTTAATTCTCACTCTAAACCCTGCAGTTCAATCTTTTTCATTTACCTTTCCAAGAATTTTTTTATTCATTCTTCTGATTTTATCATTTCATATGCATGTATTTTGTATACATACATGTACATGTACATGTAGTTTAAAATACCACCTTCCCAGAAAAATCTACCAACCTACATGTATCAAAGAAAAAACAAGTTGGGTTACAGCAAACCAACATTTTCTAAGAATGGACTTGTACCCTTTGAAAATAGGAACAATATATAAACTGCTACATGTGCATACATGTAGTATATGTGACTTAATGTACTGCTATATGCTACCTGTTTTATGAACGTCATACCGTGTATCACTTTTTCTCATCTTTTTCTGTTTATATATAGTTTCTTTAAATGAGTTAATGTGCATGATTTTATCATGTCAGTTTTTGGTTTCGCAGTATCTGACATAACAGTTCACTCAGTAAAGATCTACCAGTACTGTAAATATTGGTTGCTTGTATTATTGTTCAATGTCACACACAAGAAATCTTAACCCTTTCACCACCACAGACCGAAATAGATTGGTCCAGACAATAGAAGGGGGCATACCATTCTGATACTTGGGGTTGAAAGGGTTAGTTTAACTTATAAGGAGACGTAACCGTGTGCCTGTGAGGAGCGATGAATTTAGCCTACGTTCGGCATATATGGACATAGAGCATGGAGGGTTCTTTAACGTGCTGACACCTTCTGTGACACGGAATCTCAGTTTTTACTGTCTCTTTCAAAAGACAAGAACAGCCAACTGCAGCTTGGCTTGGGCCCCGAACTTTGATCAGAAGACGAACACACTAACCACTAGGTCATGGCAGCCCATGCTGTAAATTTAACAACACTGGTATAATCAAACTTTCTGTTCTCTGAGTCTGAATATACCAATTATAAAATGAGCAATTTGATAAATGTCAGTGTTTTTCCCAGACTCTATGTTATTTACCATACATAAATGTATGTAGCAAATATACACACTTTGATTTACCCTACCTACATGTACATGTACAAATTTTCTTATAATGCATCTCCTTGGGTAACCATGCATTATACTATAAACTACTATGTGATGTAATTTACATGCACATGTTCTCCCTACTTAAGCTTTATTTACACACACATACATATGTAGTACATCAATAACATGTACCCCTGTGCTACACAAAACTCCTGAGAAGAACACTAAATGATTACAAAACATTTACTACAGCATGTACATGCTTTAGAAAAAACAAGAGGCCCAAGGGACCGTAACAGTCACCTGAGTAATGAATTTGGTTTAAATTAGCCCATTGGTTCCTTAGAAGCCTAAAGAGTGAAATTCAGGGCCTAAGTGACTCATTACTCATGGTTAACCTACCTGTATAATCAATCTACAGATGTAGATCTATTTTACGTTTGTCTGGCACTTTTCATGGATTATAGTCTGCTTAGTGGAGGGTTCGGACGTGACCTAGTGGTTAGCATGTTCAACTTCATCAAGAGGTCCAGGGTTCAAGCCAAAGCCATGTTGTGGTTGGCTGTCCCGGTCTTTCAGATAAGACATTAAAAACTGAGGTCTTTAGTCACAGGAGGCTCTACAGCCAAAAAGGCTGAGCATTGGCAAAATGTGTCGCCCTTCATCAGTACATGTCGACGTCTCCATAAAAGTGAAAGATTCTTGAGAAGGATGATAAACAACAATACAACCAACCAAGCTTGAGTCTAAGTTTGAATTAAATTCATTCATTTTCTGATTTAAAGTCATCCATTTTTACGACCAACATCGCTCAAGTAATTTACTAAAAATTTTATTTCTCGTTTATTAACAGCCAAATTCCATGTTGCAGAAATACTAATTTCTATTGAAATGTTGAGGTCATACTTCTCAGAAGTGGGAAGTATGACCTTGACATTTCAATAGAAATTATAGAAATACACATTTTACATGAGAATGCATTAAGTTTCATAAAGGTATGAATTCCTTTCAGGATAGATAAAATAATCTTGCATTTCTACTATAGGCCTACTCTGTTTTTTTAAACAACAATTACAAAAGTTAATGTATTTCAAAATTCTAGGAATATCATTACATAAACTGCACTAGACAGTCAGCAGAGCCTGGTATTGGTATTGTTGTTTATAACTTCTCACTAAAGAATATTTCACTCATATGGAGACGTCCCCTTGTGCCGGTGAAGGGCTACAAAATTTGCCTATGCTCGGCACTGCTGGCCGAAGAGCAGGGAGGGTTTCTTTAACGTGCCAACACCTACTGTGACATGGGACCTCCGTTTTTACTGTCTCTTCTGAAAGATAGGGACAGCCAACCGCAGAGTGGTGCTACGAGGCTCGAACTTGGATCTTTCGATTTGTATAGATGCTAACCACAGCAGCCCATGACCCAGCGGAGACTAACGATAAAGCTATATTTAAAAGCTGTTTGGTGAATTTCACGTGTTTGTCGAGAAGATTTACACCATTATGTTCTCTATCCTTGCAAAGTTTAGGGAAAGCAGAGTTTTTTTTATATACTTACATCATACATGTACCGTTGTAGGCCTAGGCCTTAACTTGAAATGAATAGGAGCCCAAATGAATAGTTACCATAGAAACACACGTGTACGTATGATTAGAGGTATGAGACGGGATTTTCAATGAGAGAAATCTTCTATCTTTCACGCCAGTTAGAGTACTTACGGTTTTGGTGACCATCGAAAATAACTCGTAACTGCAGTAACGGCCTCAGCAACTGTCATACTGACAGCTGATAAACTGGAGTTCTGATCAGGGTCCGCCTCATCGTTATTGTTCGCTGAATCCTCCGTGGTTGGATTTGAATTTGGAGCTTTGTGCATTATATCACCCAAAGTGACAAATTTTTGTACATGTATCCCTTGTTTGTTTGCAGTTAAGTATGAAATACATTTAGAATTTACTTTGTTTACCGAAACATGAGACTTGGCGTCACTTCCGGAAACGTTAGCATGAAGAAAGTGAATTTACATGTATGTCGTACCCGAGCCAGATGACACCTTTGAAGTTGTTGTCGATTGGGCGATTGTAAAATGTTAAACAAGAAAGTCAACTGGTACACACAGAGACGTATATAACACACACACACACACACACACACACACACATATATATATATTATATGTTATATACGTCTCTGGTACATGTAACAAATGTTGGACCGGGCAAGAGCACTGTTTTAATTTTAAAATTGTAAGATTTTCACCTTGTTAATTCTTATAAAAAGTGTTTTAAACTAAAAGGTGTTTTTTCTTTCTTTTCTCTCTATTTTATTATATTTTCAGTAATGCCAGCATGTTTTGTGTTGCAAAAATGTAGTAAGGGTAAAGGTCTAAGAAAAAATTCAATAGTTTATATTGATGAAATATTCAAGAAATCAGCATACAATGTACATTGTATTTCACTAGTGGTCTTGCACTTTCATCTTGAAGAGAAGATTGTTTAAAGTTTTAAAATATGTACATTTTTGGCCATAGGCCTTAGGGTGGGGCCATTTTTTTCCAACCCCAGGTCGGGACCAATAATGACCAGGGCCTTCTCTTTAACATACTTTAATCTAACTTACAAAAGGTTGAGCTATATTCCAGAAATCAGCAAATTTGGCCTTATATCTTCAGAGAAGAAGATTTTTTTTAGTTGCAAAATTTGAACCGCGGCCTTTTTTACCCTAGGATGGGGTCATTTTTTGATTCAGGGGGTGGTTTGAACAAATTTCAGTCCCCGTCACCCAATGTTCATCCCTGGAAAAACGGACGACGACGGATGAGAACGGATCGTCTGTTTACTCAACTGACGCAAATGGCCATGGTAATGCACACTGTCGACTTCGAGCCGAGGGGTTCAGGGTTCGATTCCCGTAGCGCCACTCCGCGGTTGGCTGTCCCTGTCTTTCGGATGAGACAGTAAATACCGAGGTCTTGGTCACAGTAGGTGTTGGCACGTTCAAGAACCCTCCCTGCTCTACGACCAGCAGTGCCGAGTACAGGCAAAATGTGTCGCCCTTCACCGGCACACGGTGATGTCTCCATATGAGTGAAATATTCTTGAGTTGGGGCGTTAAACAACAACGCAGCAACAACAACACACTGTCGCGAAACATGCATTTTTTTCACAAATTTATTGATCGCATCTGAAAGGGGAACAAGACGTATATTGCAAAGTATCTACATGTATGATGAATATTGAATGTTCGTTTCCTTTATATTCATCTATTTCTCAAAAGAGGAATTTTAATAGCACTTATGACCGATTTCGCACAAATAAGAGTTCATTGATACTTAACTTTTATCTGCGTTCTCTAACATGCACGATGAACCACATGCAGTATCAATACGTTGCACTGATATGCATACACAATTGCCAACCTCTATCAACGAAACAAAAGTCTAAACAAATACACATTCATGCCTTAGCACAACTCTAGCTTTATGTTAAATAACAACCATCGAGGACTTTTAAAGTGGCTATTTTTGACATCGTGGTACACGAGTAATTATAATCAATCTGAAAGTCAATATTAAAGGCGGGCCATAACCTATAGCATACAAGACTGAAGTGATGATTTAAAGACAAAACACCGATGTCAAAAGTTTTCGAAATAAAGTATGCACTTACGCAGCTAATTTTTATATAGAATGACAAGAATCATGATAATATTCAACATAATATAACGTGTTTTCTTGGGGTATCCAAAAGCATTACCATAGGAACTAGATGGGGATTGCACTCATTCACTTTAAAGAAATCCGTGTCTTTCTCGCATTCACGTGAAGGCAGAGCGAAATTCAACAAGTGAAGCATAAAAGCTGGATAGTGATGCGATGTGAGAACTGTAACAAATAACTTCATAATAAAGAAAAATTTCAAGGTAATCGATTCATGATTTATTAGATATGTTTTACCTAGCTGTCATACTACCGTATAGAATAACGGAATAAAAATGAGCAACCCCTCCTTCATCCTCCAAAAATCCAATATGACATACTAGTTGTAATCCGAGCAAGATTGTTTTTAACCCAATCGCTTCCCCTTCACCACTTAGTAAATGAAACGATAGTGCTTAGAATCAGACAACAGAAGATCAAGCTGGATTACATTACATTTGTTACATTTAAATTACCTCTCTCTCTCTCTCTCTCTCTCTCTCTCTCTCTCTCTCTCTAACATTTTTTGTCTGAATAAAGGGGGTGCAACCCTTATACACCTGGCTTGATCTACCAGTGGCCGCAGATACAGAGCTGAGTGTCCGAAAGGGGTTCATCGGACCCAGGGCTTGTTATAAGGTAGTAAGGAGAGGCAAGAGCAGATAATTCAATGATCTCGATGAATAAAATGTTTGGTCCCCCTAGGTTTGCACCTTAGTCCTGATGATGCCTGTTCATTTACTTGGAGCCGAGAAAAAAAGGGGGGAAGGAGAACAATCAAGTTCATCTTCCTATTCTCACATTAAAGTTAAAAAACATTTTTGCTTCGTCCAGTGACTAGAAAGTGCATTAAGCAAACCCCACCCCAATTCTAGCTTGAGACTCAAATATAGGCGAAACTTTAAAAAAAAATACAATTAGCAGATTTTTTTAAAAATTTTATCACTCTACATAATTTATATTAAGTGAAATGAGTTTGCAACAAACATAGGTGGATACAGATTTATTTAAAAAAGGGGTCGGATTTCCCCCCAAATTTCTGTGTTTCATGTTGGGTTTTTTCTTAATTAAAGTAAAGGGTAAGGTAAAGTAAGGATGCAAGATTTGGATTGGTGGAGGAGGAGGTCGTGATCTGTTAGTGGGACAGGATCGGTAGTCTTAACACATAGATACAGAACTCATGAATTATAACGCCTTTTGAAAAAAAAAATCGATGCCATATCAATTGTATTTTCAGTCCACACGAATAATTTTTAAGCTGTGATTGGGGTCCAGAGAGCGAAATCTCCGTTAACATGATTTTACATTCATTTTGACTACAATATCTTGAGTCAAAACTGACCGTGTATTTGTAAGTATAGGTCTACTAGTCTATCGTAATCTATGATGGGATCCAGATGAGCGAAGCACAGGCCCTGGAAGTCTAGGAGCTTTCACGTATCTAAAAAATTAAATCTTGTGTAAAATCCATCGTTTTATTTTGTCAATATGAGTCATTTTCAAGCAGAGGTGGGGTCCAGAGACTTACCTTTTCTTTAA
>JACSZP010006164.1:0-13951 GCA_016161895.1 Pinna nobilis | reverse complement strand
ATATATGTTTTTACATATATGTAGATGTATAACAGATCTGCCGATTATTAAAAATTCAAATTTGCAAATATTTTGAACAAATGAATTAAAATGTATTAAGAAAAATGAATAACTATAACAAAAAAAAGGTAAAGAAATGGTGTCTGTATCAAGCATTAATTACTGATTTTTGTTTATTATTTTGCTTCACGCCATACTTGACAATATTTCAGTCATATGGTGGCGGTAATTTTTGTTTTGGTGGAGGAGAGAGCCCGGTTACAAATGAACCCGGGAAGAGACCACCGGCCAACTGCAAGTAAACTGGTAAACTTTCTCACATAATCAGTTGAGGTTCAAGCGAGGCTCGAACCCGCGCTGACAAGAGGCAAGTGACCGATAGGTTTAACACGCAATGCTCTAAGCAATAGGTCATCGTGGCCCTAACATTCATTACTAGCAACTGACTTACCAATGTTTGTTATCACGAGTAATCCAAAAAGAACCATGTCAAGATTAACACGAGACCATCTCATTTTTGTTTCACAAGAAGGAACTCAGAACTTTATGTCAACTGGTTTACTCCTTTTTACTCAAGCTATCTGTCTCTCTCTTATGTTAATGTTCTCTTATAAAGATAAACCCATTGTTTTACATTTCTAAAGAAATGTCAACAAATTGCACGTAACTGCATAATATGTAGCTTTATTCAACAACAGCACTACTTCGATCCCATAAACAGGCTGTTCAAACAAAAGGAAGCATACTTTTGATTGGATGAAGGATTTGTGAAGTATAAACTTCAAAATGGGTGAAAACAAAACAATGATGAAGGATATTATAATTAATATCAAATTGAAAGTGTAAAAGATGTCCTTAATTTGCCCCCTCCAAAAAAAGTTATCCATGCAGATCAATAAAATCAATTTTATTTTCTTCAAGCTTTAGATCGTTATTGAAAACAATAGAGATGTTGCAGAGTTATCAATGTTTTCATATTTGATTAGTAAATTAATATAACTGAAAGAACAGTGCCCAATAACCAATTTATGACACAGAAGCAGGAGGTTAATCAATGTGTTACTCATTCAAATTTTCGAGAATTCGCGATTTTCCAATCAATTGGAAGTTCACTTATCATGAGAAAAGTAACAGTAGAAACACAGCTGACTAGACCATTACATATATCTACATCTAACATCACAACTAAGTGACATCGTTGGTTCAGAGTCGACGGCTGCAAAATATTCATACAATCGAGCACCAAAATGACATTCGCTGCGAATAGAATTTTCAAATTGTACTGGTTATTTCAAGACAGAAACTTCAGTAGCTCGGACGCTTTAAAAGTCCAATTTGCTTGGCAACAAAATCGTCCGGATTAATGGTTTCGATTTTGTATGTATCTGAGCCTTATATACTTGTTCCAGAGGACCAAACTGGTTCGAGGGTGCAATATATCACATGTTGACAGAAAACTCTTTTTTTCCTGTAACCCACGCTTTTCTATCGTTGACTTTTACAAAATTAATCATTCGTTGAGATTCTTTAAATCGATGGAAAAAATGAAAACGAGAATTTAACGTCACATTTTTGGTATTCTTACTGATCTAAAATCTATAAAAAATTGAATATTTTCAGAAAGTTATGCACAAAAGACTTTTTGATATGAATTTAATGAATTTTTAGATAACATGATAGCATCCGTCAATCTGTAATCTGAATTTCTTTGAAGTCTGATTCTCTTTTCCTAAATAGTTTTCAAGTCTTTATGATTCAATCTGCTATACCATATGGTAATTGGCATCCTGTCAGCTATCTGTTTATTCTACATGTAATAAAGCTATGGAATATCATTAACGTCAAACTTAATAATTTTTCTTTGCGGTTTGATAGGCAACTCGATTGAAATTTTAAGCGATATCGGAGAAAATTTCACTAAACAATAGCTGTTTTCAGCAAACATAGTTGTTTGCAGTTTTGAACACATAAGATTTTTAAAAATCTTAATCAAAGGGTGTATCAGAGAGTTTTTTTCCCGATAGATACCCCTTTTACGTATGTAGGTGTATGATAATCCATGGGTTCAACATACATATAACTCACGAAATACATAAAATAAATGTATACCTGTCATTTATCTAAGAATATCCCAGTTCCTAATCTCCAGAACTATAGGGAACCTTAACACCGGGATAATGATGGCCGTTGTAATGGACAACAATTATAAATCCCTTATGTAATGAAACCAGGTGTCCGAAGTAGGAAACAAACGGCGAAAATGTCGATTTCATCGACTGAAGAGATGTTTAAAGAGACTCACGAGGTATAGGTGAAGCTTTCTCTGGGGTGAGGAGAAAAAAAAATATCAATTTCCCGATAGATACCAAAAATAGGGCTAGGGTTAGCATAAAATGACAAATCTCAATAATCCAAAATATCTAATTCAATATTAATGCTATCTCAGCCAAACTGGATAGGAACATATTGGATATATCAATTTTTGTTTTTTTTGTTTGTAACATGGTATCATAATTAGTTACATATTCAATGTATACGCATGTGTTGCAGAGATCAATTATTGAAGTCATTGACCAATTCTAAGTATTTTAGCTCGAGTTTGTGGTGTGCTACATTCTTACATTGCTTGAATATGAAATATTTCAGAAAAAAATATTTCAAACCCTATCGAAAGCAAGTAACATGTACATGAAATAACTCGAAACATTCAGGAAAGCATTATATTTTTAACAAGACAACATAATTCGATTTAGGCAGATTCACTGTTTGGAAAACAAAATTGCTTCTTGTTCTAGCACAGGTGCATTCTTCAAACGCCCATTTGAAATGCCTTATTTTTTTAGACTGAATGCCAACAGCAGCAAATCAAAGTCGGATTCTGATGTTAAGATTCTAATCCTTCCGAAAGTTATGTTTTGGCTTAACCTGTTTTTAATTGTGACAACGTACAACGTACTTTTAATTGTAACAACGGTCATTCTCGTTGAAAATAAAATGTTTCATTGGGGTGAACATGTACTATATGTTATACATGCTGTAAGCACAAGTTAGCATAGTCGAAACTGCAATCGAGACTACGTGAACAAACAAGTCATCGTACGACAGACTAACGATGAATATTTTCCAGGAAGGTAAGATTTTTATATTTCCGCGCTTTGATTTTTACATGTTTTCCATGAATAATGTATTGCACTTCTCTTCGTCATTCATTAGGTAATGCGGTACTCATCTTGAACTTAACACTGTATCTGAATTATGGCATTGACTTATCAAACCTCAATTACAGTTTACTGCAAATAATGTTTCTAGTTGTTTTGTAATTATGTGTCTACTAGGTCGACTTTGTTTAATTGATGCCAATTTAACTAAATGTTAAATGTTAAATAAATCCAACAATCCCTCTATTGTATTATTTTGCTGAAGTTGTTTGCAACACATTCCTTATACAATACTTAATGTTGTTAAAGACAACAAGACAATATATAAACATATACAACAATACCATGGCGTCTGTGTGATTGTGTTTGTCTTACCAAAGATTTCCCACAGAGTCGTCTTCGAGGCATTGCTCGGAACTCAAGGACAAGGCACATTTTTACAAAATTAAGGTACAAACAATTTTGACTTACTTTTTCATTTTCAGGTAACTTTTAATGTTGGTTAATTGGTTGTTTGAATTGTCCCACACAAGAATCTTTCACTTATATGGAAACGTCACTGTATGCCGGAGAAGGGCGACAAATTTTGCCTATGCTCGGCACTAATGGCCGAAGAGTAGGGAAGGGTCTTTAATATGCTGACACCTACTATAAAATGGGACCTCGGTTTTACCTGTCTCATCCAAAAGTCAGGGACAGCCAACTATGACGCAGCTTGGGGTCGAACCCTGGACCTCTCGATTCGAAGTCGAACCCGCTAACCCCTAGGCCACGACGAACTTCATTTTTATGTATTTTATGCAATTTCGCTTTTACTTTCTGCATTAAAATGACAATTACAGAACTTTAGACTGACCAGAGACATTGCTTCGAAGGAAAGATGGTAATAACGATTGAAAATAGTTGTTACTCATGTAGAGACCTACTAATACAAAATTAATCTGAAATGATGTACCCTTACGGCCGCTGAGCTGTGATACTTTTTCGATGTATCTCACGTTCTAAGGAAAAACATGAAACCACGACGGCTCCCTGTTTTTTCGGGAAATCATAATGGAGTATATTTCGAAAGTCATACATATGTTACGTCTTTCGGAGAAACTTTCTTGTTACTTCTTTAAGTTTATTTCAATTATAAACGAAGGGCTGAAATTGTCACACAAACTTCTTTGTCTCTTAGACGATATCAACAAAACAGCGGTGCAATTGATCTAATATTTAAAAAATGGCCAACGCTTAAGTATTGTTACAGCTTTGCATGTCGTAAATCGTTTTGATAATCGTTTACTTTACATGTTTAAATATATTGGTCAAAATGTCAAATTTATTTCAATTGGCCAACAAATTTGAATCGATATATTCTTAGTTTGCTTGTTTGATGTTTTCGATCCGGAAGACGTGATCAGTTATGAGTTCCAAAACTAGATTTGTCTGTTTGTTTCTATCGATCAAACGAAATATCCATTTGAAAGATATTAATGTGCTGTTCTTAATCTACATTTAGCCTATGAAGGTTCAATAAATGTTAACCTACGCTAAGGAGAAACATGGATGTACTTATTCGATTGTCACGTTAAAATGTTTGAACCACATATCCAAAATCAAAATCGATTTTCTTATACACGCGCGGATCTTGCTGTAAACGTTTAGTCCGATCTGTAAATTAATAAGTGGTATACTGGAGAACTGCCATGGCAGAGTGGTTAGCGTGTTCGACTTCGAATCGAGTGGTCCGGGGTTCGATCCGGGCACCGCAACTTAGCGGTTAGCCGTCCCCCTCTTTCGGATAAGACAGTAAATACCGGGGTCCCGTGTAACAGTAGTAGTTGGCACGTTAAAGAACCCTCAATGGTATACGACCATAAGTGCCGAGCATAGGCAAAATTTGTCGCCCTTCACTGGCACACGATGCCGTCTGCATATGAGTGAAATATTCTTGAGGGGGTCGTTAAACAACAATACAACAACAATTCAACAGTTAAATCCAGTTTTATTTGGGAGAATTTTATTTTCGCGTAATTACGCGAGAGCACTTACTCGCCAAAATAAAGTTCTCACAAAATGTATTAACATTACATTAACTTGCACCATGCAACATGACTGACCATACTTAGCATGCACACACGCGAAAATATAGTGTCGCGAATAATTTCAGAGCAATCTTTTCGCCAAAATAAGGTTCCGCGAAAATTTCTGGACCGCGCACGAGTGATTGAAACCACACCTACCTCAATAGTAATGTAGTTATTACGAGGATGGTATGAGATAACCTATACTTATATGGAGACGTCACCGTCAACCGGTAAAGAACGATATATTTTGCAAATGTTCGACACTTATGGACATGATCAGGAAGGGTTCTTTAACGTGCCAACACCTACTGTGACACTGGACCTCGGTTTTTACTGTCTCATCCGAAAGACAGGGACGGCCAACCACAGCGTAATGCAGATTCGAAATAACAATCTTATGGTCAGTAGGCCAGGGGAACACGCTGACCACGCAACCATGACGGCCCCACTTCTTGTGAACAAACTGCATTTCATAAACTTCGGAAATACCGTAAATCGCTTCATTTTTCTGGAAAGAATTAAAAAAAAATATTTTGAAAATGAAAGAAAATGAATTTATTTCCTGACAAAACCCTTAAACTATAACATGTCCATAAGCTCTTTGGTATCATTATGGCAAAATCCAAGTTTCTCTAAATTACAAGTCCAAGTTCTCCGGGTAATTCAGTCAATACACGTAGATAATTAAGATCCAGATAAATTCACATAGAATAAAGATATATATGGTCCACAAAGCAAATTACTGGAAATATATATATAAGGTCCACACAGCCACACAGTATTGTGATAAATTCCCTACTATATATATAAGGTCCACACAGCCACACAGTAATATGTATGGAATTTCATACAGCCACACAGAAATGTGTATGAAATATTAAACAGCCACACAGTAATTATAGTTAATTCCCTAATATAACTGAAGTTTCACATAGCCACACAGTAATATCTAGTTTGTGTAAAGGTCCACACAGAAACACCATTCACTTCAACAGGTAAGTTACAAAAGACCCCAGGACAATCTGAGCAGTATCTTTTGTAGTAGTGTATTTAACATGTTAAAATTTTTAAAATCTTTTTAGAAACCAAAATGTTCTTCTTTAAACATATATATCTTACGGGGATTATTAGTGTTACCCTTATAGGGGGCTCAAGCTATCTGCCACGGACTAAAATGGCAACGCCCTTTGACAAAATAGATTCATATTTTGATTTTTTTTTTTTTGCAAACAGTTTTATTGAACAAACCAGGTTCAAATAGGTGACAATTGACATTTGACATATTAATGTGGTGTAGATGCAAAATTGTATAAACATGAAAATCACGGGTACCAAGGTACATGTGTACTAATCGAAAGCAGAAACAGGATGCAAAATACAAGTTTGGTAAATATTGTACAAACAAAAGGAGGATAGCGTCACATTTTGATGACAATTTTATTGCTTAACTTTGTCTAATATTACTTTTTGGTCAGTGTTCACCCAAATTTGAAATCAATTACTTTTACCTGTGATTCTTTTTGTACCTGAGTGACAGATTTTGTTCATCCCCAGTAACATTTAAATACTTTCAGTGGTTAAATCACATGCTTTCAGTGATGAGTTTTGCTGATGTCGGTAAATTTCAGTCCAACTTCTACTGGTGTCAGAACTTTTGGTGCAAGTTTTTCATAAAATTAGTGTTCAAAAGGAATGGAATTGAACCCGACTTCGATCTACAAGCATTTTCCTAAAACTGGATTTAATTTCGTTCAGAGTCATTGAACATACGCTTGATATCATCTGCCACACCTTTTCTGTCGATTTTACCATTAAATGTGCGCTTAAAGTGATCAACAAATATATAATGCTTTGGGAGATACTCTTGGCGTAGCGGTTCATAGACCGCTCGCTCGGTATTTTTCTTAAGGTAAATGAGAAATTTCCTGAGATCTTCCGCAGTCGCAGAGAAGCCTGCTTCCAAGACAACAGCAGCAACTGCTACCGCGAACAACTTCTCACCGGAAACGGAAGACACCACTACGTCATGTACAGCCGGATGACGTTTGATTTCACTCTCTAACTGCGAAGGATGAACGGTTTTCCCGGATAGAATCATGGCCTCTGAAGCGCGTCCTTCAAATATGATATTCCCTTTTTCCGATACGTGACATAGATCGCTTGTTTTGAACCACCCTGCCTCGGTTATAGCTTCCTTTGAAGCCTCTTCTTGATGTACATATCCAGCAAAACGTATAGGTGACCTTACCCACAATTCTCCAGTTTCACCGATATGACACCTCTTACCGTCTCCGTTGACGATTTTTAATTCCACTTCCGGCAATGGTTCGCCTAGCAGATAATTCTCGAACTCCGCTAGAGGATCGGATACTCGTTTACATGATAGCATGCCCACCTCCGTGGATCCATACAATAACGTGTAATTTTTGCATAGTTTGCCGACGCACGATGAAAAAGACGCTTGTAACGGCTGTCCGCCTGCCACTATAGTATCTAGGTCAAGTTCGAACGACTCTTTTGCAATCATTTCGCTTAGAAATGGCGTGATGAACAGTGCGCATGTGCAATGTTCTGTTCGTACTACTCTAGATATTAGTTTGATAACCTCTGGTGAAGTCTATATTTTTGAAATGTTCCGAATAAGAACCCTACTTCCGCCGTTCACAAGCTCCCAACTTGGAAATCCACCGATCCAAAGAAATGAGCGATCATTGAAAAGAATACTCTCATTATTTCCTATCGATCCATAAGCTACATCGAAGTAATATCCGCATAGCAAAAGGGAATAATACGAATGAGGAACACTTTTTGGAGGGCCAGTACTTCCGGAAGTAGAAAACATGACAGCTATGTCGTCAGGGTCGACTTCCGGCAAATCACAATCTGCATCCGCAGGCAGCTCTATTACTCCTTGTACTGTTAAGAGATTGTCATGTGTACTTGGTGACTTCGTCAAGATCAGTGTCTGCAGACTCGGCATTTCTTGTGATACAACAGAACCATCTTTGTCAGTCTTCTGCATAAATTTCTGTAAAACGTCCCAATTTTCATCCATGTGACCTGGGTCAGCTATCATTATAGAACATTTTGTATTCTCCATCATATTCACAACGTCCATTCCATCTTTTCTCGAGAGACGATAAAGTAGCGGCACGGCCCCGGCCATTTGTACTCCAAATATTGCAAACAGACTCTCCGGAGTCCCATCGTCTACGAAAGCTACCACGTCACCCTTTTCGACTCCCTTGGAAACTAGTCCTTTTCCGAACGATTCAGATTTTCGGAACAGTTCTCCGTAAGTTATACACATTCTCCAGTCATCTAATGCAGATCTAAACACATACCCCGTCTTGTCCGGATTTTGTGTCGCCAGGGTTTTCAGTCTGTTCGGAATGGTGACGTAAGGAGCATCATTACTCTTTGGATTCCGAAAGTAACATTCCATCTTCCCGATTCTGTAAATTTACAGTGGCATACGAACTAAGACCGACTGATTGCTTCGCAGTTCAAAGCAATATCTAAAGAAATAATTTCGTTATTCGTGTATTTGACAGGTGTGTTCCCCATACGCCTACTTCCGTACATCTAAAAAATGCAAATAGATAAGTATGTGTAAAAGAGGCCCTCTTAAGGTAGTGTCGAATATGCTTTACCTGTGCTACCTGTACTAATAGACGTTTGGCGATTTATTCCTTTTCTTGTTTCCATAATGAAAAAAACCGTATTTTCTCTTGAATTTAGAATGCAGTACCCCAGAATCAGCTTACTTTTCGAAAAAAAAAATATAGTGGCCTTGAAAATCTGGAGTAAACAGTTTGATTTAAGAGAATCTTGTTTGCGCTTCACCTAGCATACAAACAAAACTATCACACATTAATATTAATGTATTCAGCTTTATAAGAATAAAGGGACATATTACATCTATTCGATGGGAAATTCACGATATATTAGTACATAGATACTGTATTAAAACGATAGAGGGTGGTAGGCATATAGATAGATAGATTGACAAAGTCAGAAAGATGGATTGATAGACAGACAGATAGAGATAGATAGATAGATAGATAGATAGATAGACAGACAGAAAGACAGACATACAGACAGATAGACAGATAGATAGATAGATAGATAGATAGATAGATAGATAGATAGAACTAAAAGTGTACAAAGGGACATGTGACATACAAAAATAGAACTGAAGAAGCATGTGTTATTTAGTGTGACCTTTTTAATCTGTGTCGACATCAGCAAGTTTTAAAGGAGGAAAAATTGAAATAAAAGTGAAACGGCAACCAATGTTTCTTTTATGAAATTAATCTAGATGGATGTTGAACCTTTAATAGATAAGGGGTTTTTCAATAAAAAAAATTGACAGATGAATCAGTCATTTACTGTAGATTCGGTTTTATTCGCGAGGAATTTATTTTCCCGTATTAACGCGAGAGTGCTTACTCGCGAAAATTAAGTTCGCGCTTAATATTCTACCTTACATGAGCATACGCCATATAGCATAAACTACTAAGTAAACATTCACATACGCGAAGATATAGTGTTGCGAATAATTACAATGTACGTAACTATTGATTCTCCAAAATAACATGTCGCGAAAATTTATCGATTTACAGTTTATGGAAGTCTTAAGGAAAATATTTGACGATGTTCACAAATTTAAATTGCAACTAATGTAAATCGTCATATTTCATGGCTAACTTTAACTCACGAATTAAGCATTAGCACTTGATGCGAGTGAATTGAAGAAAGTTCGGACAGGATTCCTCAAAACCGGAAACCAGGTGTCATGGCGTCAGTAGAAACCTTGATAAAAGTTGATAACTTCTCTATAACACCGTAGGCTTAAGGAAATGTAAAGTTAACGAACAGTGATCGATCTCATAATCCCTACGAGGAATGCAAATTAAGGAGTTGGGCAAACACGGACCCCTGGATACACCAGAGGTGGGATCAGGTGACTAGGAGGAGTGAGCATCCCCTATTGACCGGTCACACCCACCGTGAGCCTACATCTTGATCAAGATTATCTATTTTTCGGAGAGTATTAATTCTTTTCAACTTAAATCAAATGTTTCCTCATAAAATGTCATGAAAGAGAAACGGTTATTACCGAGGTCCCAAATCACAGTAAATGTCTGCACGTTAAAGAACTCTCATTGAGCAATGGTCGTAATTGCCGAGCTTAGGCAAAATTTACAGTCCTCTACTGACAAACCATGGTATATTTCACATATGGTGAAAGATACTAGATATGGATTTTCAGCAAAAAGAAAGCCACAACAGGGGTAACGTTACTAGACTCCAATGTAAAATAAAACATTGAATGTGAAACAAAAAGAATGCGATAGTTTATTCATCACATCAAAATTATTAAACACACAATAAGTTGAATCTAATGACCTAAACACCATGACCACAAAATGGTTCAGAAAGGAACGTTCTTATTTAATATAAACGAATTATTTCCGTTATAGAAATCTCGTTCGTTGACGAAACAAATTTTTACACACACACTCACACACACACACACACACTAAAATAAACTAATTATTTTCTATATAAAAATCTCGTTCGTTGACGAAACAAATTTTTACACACACACACACCAATAAAATAAAATATATCTGGTGACCTTAACATCATGACCACAAAACGGTTCAGAAAGGAATTTTTATAATTAGATAGAAACTGATTATTTTCTATATAAAAATCTCGTTCGTTGACGAAACAAATTTTTACGCACACACACACACAATAAAATAAAATATATCTGGTGACCTTAACATCATCACCACAAAACGGTTCAGAAAGGAATTTTCATAATTAGATATAAACTAATTATTTTCTATATAAAAATCTCGTTCGTTGACGAAGCTAAACTTTTTAAAGAGAGATGTACACAGTGACAAATCAAACGACTTTCTTCCCAAGTATTCACTACACCAGTGCTCAGTTGATTAAATTTGATCGAGGTTTAATTGCAACTCGGGCATGTCACTAATAGCAAACTAGCCTATGACCTATGACCTGAGTGAGAGGTTATTTGAGATATTTGAAGATACTAAGGTGGGTATTGAAAATTCAGGGCCCACCGTGGCCGAGCGGTTAGAGTATTCGACTTCGAATCGAAGGGCCCGGGGTTCGAATCCGCGCAGTGCTACGCTGCAGTTGGCCGTCCCTGTCTTTCGGATGAGACAGTAAAAACCGAAGTCCCGTGTCACAGTAGGTGTTGGCATTCTGATTCTGCTTCCGATTACATGTAATACCGTGGTATCCGTAATTTTCATGTTTGTACATGATATACAATTTTGCATCTACACATAATGTCAAATGCCAAATGTCACTTCTTTTAGCTTGGTTTATTCAATGAAATTTTTTGGTTTATTCAATGAACTTTTTCAAAAACTAAAAATTTGTATCTATTTTGTCATAGGGCGTTGCCATATTAGTCCATGGCAGATGACTTGAGGTCCCATACCCAAACACTGTAAGATATGTTTAAGTAAAGAACCTCCTGGTTTCTTCAATTAAAATCAACGCACGACGGTGAGGAACGGGACGCTATATGTCACATTAGAGACCTGAAAATTCAAAAGGAATGAAATGGAACCCGATCCCGATCTGCTAGCACTTTCCTTAAACTGGATTTAAATCCGTTCAGAGTCATTGAACATACGCTTGATATCATCTGCCACAGCTTTTCTATCAATTTTGCCATTAAATGTGCGCTTAAAGTGATCAAGAAATACATAATGCTTCGGAAGCCTCTCTTGACATAGCGGTTCAAAGAGCGCTCGCTCGGTATTTTTCTTAAGGTCAATGAGAAATTTCCCGAGATCTTCCGCAGTCGCAGAGAAGCCTGCTTCCAAGACAACAGCAGCAACTGCTACCGCAAACGTCTTCTCGCCGGAAATGGAAGACACAACTACGTCATGTACAGCCGGATGACGTTTGATTTCACTCTCTAACTGCGAAGGATGAACGGTTTTCCCGGAAAGAATCATGGCCTCTGAAGCGCGTCCGTCAAAGATGATATTCCCTTTGTCCGATATGTGACATAGATCGCTTGTTTTGAACCACCCTGCCTCGGTTATAACTTCTTTTGAAGCCTCTTCTTGATGTGCATATCCAGCAAAACGTATAGGTGACCTTACCGACAATTCTCCAGTTTCACGAATATGACACCTCTTACCGACTCCGTTGACGATTTTTAATTCCACTTCCGGTAGTGGTTCGCCCAAGATATAATCTTCGAACTCCGCTAGAGGATCGGATACTCGTTTACATGATAGCATGCCCACCTCCGTGGATCCATACAATAATGTATAATTTTTGCATAGTTTGCCGACGCACGATGAAAAAGACGCTTGTAACGGCTGTCCGCCTGCCACTATAGTATCTAGGTCAAGTTCGAACGACTCTTTTGCAATCATTTCGCGTAGGAATGGCGTGATGAACAGTGCACATGTGCAATGTTCTGTTCGTACTACTCTAGCTATTAGTTTGATAGCCTCTTGGGAAGTTTGTATTTTTGAAATGTTCCGAATAAGAACCCTACTTCCGCCGTTCACTAGCTCCCAACTTGGAAATCCACCGATCCAAATAAATGGACGATCATTGAAAAGAATGGTCTCATTATTCCCTATCGATCCATAAGCTACATCGAAGTAATATCCGCATAGCAAAAGGGAATAATGCGAATGAGGAACACTTTTTGGAGGGCCAGTACTTCCGGAAGTGGAAAACATGACAGCTATGTCGTCAGGGTCGACTTCCGGCAAATCACAATCTGCATCCGCAGCCAGCTCTATTACTCCTTGTACTGTTAAGAGAGTGTCATGTGTACTTGGTGACCTCGTCAAGATCAGTGTCTGCAGACTCGGCATTTCTTGTGATACAACAGAACCATCTTTGTCAGTCTTCTGCATAAATTTCTGTAAAACGTCCCAATTTTCATCCATGTGGCCAGGGTCTGCAATCATTATAGAGCATTTTGTATTATCTATCATATTCACAACGTCCATTCCATCTTTTCTCCAGAGACGATAAAGTAGCGGCACGGCACCGGTCATTTGCACTCCAAATATTGCAAACAGACTCTCCGGAGTCCCATCGTCTACGATGGCTACTATATCATCCTTTCTGACTCCCATGGAAATGAGTCCTTTTCCGAACGATTCAGATTTCCGAAACAATTCGCTATAAGTTATACATATTCTCGAATCATCTAATGCAGATCTAAACACAAATGCCGTCTTGTCCGGAGTTTGTGTCGCCAGAGTTTTCAGTCTGTTCGGAATAGTATCATATGAAGCTTTATTGGTAGCAGGATTCCGAAAATAGCCTTCCATCTTCCCGATTCAGTAAATCCACAATGGCGTACAAAGTATGTCCGACCGTTTGCTTCGCAATTCAATACAGTAACTAAAGGGATGATTCCGTTATTCGAGTTTTTGACTTAAGTGAAGTCTTTCTTTTTGCCATGACCTTGCATACAAATCAAGATAATTTTATACATGTACTTTAGTGTAGATGTATTCACCTGAATAAGTATATCAGGTGAGACCATAAAGTAGGAGTATCTTTGTCAATTAGTACGTGAAAACTTCTTAATGCGTAGATACTATATAAAGACGATGAAGGATGATCAGCAGACAGATAGATTTATTGATGGATAGATAGAAAGGCAGACCAGACAGACGGTCAGAT
>JACSZP010006162.1:0-18210 GCA_016161895.1 Pinna nobilis | reverse complement strand
ATGGTACATATGATACCACCTATCTTAAAACACGGCATATCTATGTTCGTAGGGATGGTCTGTCAAGACAGATTCCACTGTGCATCATTATATTTCAGATCGTTGCACATCTAAATGTACAGTAAAACCAGTGTTAGATGCTACCTGTGTATAACGACCTCTTGGTTATAAAGGCTACACTTTGTTGTCACAAGTGTACTACAGTGGAAACTGTCTACACCGGACAGTCTCTGGGACAGACATTTTGTCCGGTTTGGACAGGTGTCCGGTTTGGACAGGTGTCCGGTTTTCAGAAATATCGAAATTTTAGGTTTGGAAGAGTAACCTCCCTTTCAAACAATGTTTTATTGATTTTGCTGATGAACTTCAGTTCGTTTTTAGAATTAATGGTAATATACATAAAATTTGATTTACGTATGACATTCCTGAAAAAAAGTGAAATTATTATATGAGTGTGAAAAATAGTTCATCGAGTGTCCGGTTTTCTCAGGGAAAATTAGCATACAAATACTTTATTGTGATCAAAAATCATGTGCAGTGTCCGGAATGAACAGTGTCCTGTTTGAAAGGAGTTTTAAGTAACTAAAAGTAATGGGGGAAATTATGTTCCACCAGATTTATCCAATCTGGACAGGATTTCGGTTTGGACAGTGTCCAATTTAGACAGTTTCCACTGTATTTGTGTGTACAAATAAGGGCTGTGTATCGATGGGAGAACTTTGATACGATATGTTACAATATTTTAACCTGCGATACATGATATATTGGATACAGAAATTCTTTTGAATATTCATGCTAAAGTGGCCTAGAAAAACAACTAAAATATGTCTTTTCTATAATCTAAATAAAGAAAATTGATAGAAAGGGTTTGCCTGAGCCCATTAGCATGAAATATAACAAGAAGAAGAGTTTCACCATTCAGATCTCTTACAAAATGCTCTCCGGTACCACTTTTGCGTGTCAACATTTTACTTTTGAGAATCGGCAATAAACTGGTAGTCAGCACTTTTGTGATAACTATAAGAGGCATATACAGATCCCAATATGATCTAACCAAAATCAAGGGCTAAACTTCTGTACCTGAAATAGATAGTCACTGTACTGAGTATCGATACACTATATAAATATTACATTCATGAGAGGGTGATATTGCATATTTTCACCCCAAGAAAGCATTGCTGACTGAGGCGAAGCAGAGGTTGACAATGCATTCCAAGGGGTGAAAATATGCAATATCACCCTCTTATGAATGTAATATTAATTCTATTATACCAAGTGTCATATTTGTAACTTTGTGAGTCCATTACAGCATTCCTAATTACACTATTGTTTACTCGACATTCAACTGGAACAAACAAAGTTTTGCATATATGAGAGTGTTGACGTTCTACGTCACTGCCACAAGTCTGATGACGTATGCTATGGGCACTTAAACGTTGGTGCATGTGATAATTTTTGGAATATCACCCTGGCTTCTTTTGTAGAACGAGCGGGTGACATTCAAAATTGTCGCATGACTCTCAACCAATCAAATTACGTGATTCTAACAGAAGGTATAATAAAAGTAAATATCGATACGTATTGTTACATTGATCCAATGACTCCCTCCCCTTACAAACTGATTAAGTTCTGTCCTGAGGAAGTTCTCTCTACAGTTGAGTTTTGGAACCAACCCATCACACAAACACTTATTCTGTTGGCTATAACCATTCAAATAGTACTGGATATTCAGGGATTTTCCACCATATCATACGAGGGCCAAAATAAGACCCCATTCTTAATCCAAAATCAATGCATTTTTTCCCAATTTGCAGTCAAAATTTCCCAATTGACGTCAAATGACGATGAATTTGAAGACATTCTTGTATTTTTACACAGTTTTGTGTATTTCTAGATTTCCCAATTACAATAAATTGTTGTTGAATTTCCCAATTCAAAAGTGCGAGGCCCCATTCCCAAAAGAGTGATGAAAATCCCTGATGTTACACAAGTTTTGTTTCAGCAATCAAACTCAAACTCAGCTTAACTATTTTTCCTTCATTATGATCCAGATACAAGCAAATTAAGTCTTAAATGCATTTCTGCATGTGTGTCTACATCATACTATTTAAGTACCAGTAGCCTAACACTTTTTGTTTCTCTTTGGTATTTCATTACTCAGGTCTAAAAATAAATTTGAGTACATACTCAGATCTTGAGTGTCATACTCAACATCTTTTCAAATAACTCTGGCTGCTGTTTGCTAATGAACACACCGAAACTGATATATTAGTAACATGATGTGAATACACATGCTGAAATTCATTTAACACTTTAATTAGTTTAAATTTGAGGAAAAAGTGTAAAGCTGACAACTGAATTTGTGCTTGAGATATTTTTTATTGTGGGGGTGGGGGTTTTGGAAAACAATTGACCAGAGTAACATGGCTCCATTCTTTACAGGTTTCACCGTACATACAGATTCCTTCAGCTGAAGATACTTACGTGTCCGAGTAGCGTAGTGGTTAGCGCACTCGTTTCTCACCAATGTGACCCGGGTTCGATCCTTGGATCTGTCTAGGTAGTATGTGAGATGGTATGGTTGGTCGCCAGCTCGGACACGTGGGTTTTCTCCGGGTACTCCGGTTTCCTCCCACAGCAAGTACCCCCGCACGCCAACATCAGAGCCAACGAGTGACATTAATATAAGTTATTTGAACTGTGTTTGTTAATCGTTGTAAAATAAATAAAGTTTAAACTTTAAACTTACGTGTCTTTGCAAAAGCTTTTTGTAAAACTTGGTGCAGCGAAGCCTGAGACTCAGAAGACACATAAAATATGGGCAAGCGCTTCTCAACATCAAGTACGTCCACTGGACAACCTAACATTAAAAGATGGGAGGTAACTCTTGTCAAATCTGTAGTTGCAGGTTTTGGTTTCATCTTGTAGAGCATGTGCAGAACCGAGTCCATTCTACTGTTAGTGAACCCAAGTCTTCTTATATCGATGGGTTGAAACCCCTCAAGTAATGACATTTCTCCTTAAATGAAAAAAAAAATAATACACTATATTGCTAACAAAGTTTCTTGTTGAAATAGTCCGTTTCCCCATCTAAAAAACAAATTGATGAAATTTTCAATTTGGAATTCCAGAAACAAATACAGTCGAATCTTAAAAACTCGAACGTCGATTTCTCAAAGTTCTCAATCTCTCGAAGTAAAGCTTCGGTCCCGATTTTTTCTCTTAATAAATTAACGAAATTAACTCTCGGTCTTTTGAATCTTGATGTCTTGATCTCTCGAATAAATCTCACAGTCCACAGATTAAAATACATGTGAAATATCATCTCACTCTTTTGAAATTTCAATTTTCGGCAGACATTTTGATTACCGGCTGTTTATTTAGTAATCAAAACAATGGCATTGTTAAATTATTTAAGAATATTTATGAAATGGATGCGTAATAAGAATAGTGTACGGAAAATGGGGTGAAAAAGAGGGCTTGTGTCGGCGGAATAGCGTTCAGCTTGAGAGATATCGTATTTTTTAAAACTCAGTCTCGAAACCTCAAAGTTTATCAGCGGTCCCAAGCACTTCGAGTTTTCGAGATTCCAATGTATTCTAGTTCTTGCCAGAAGTGATTACCTTGACCTTGTCATACAATAACTTTACATGTTGTATAATTTAACTTTGAATTATCTCAAGGTTAAATTTGTGGACATGGTTACTCTAAAATAAAACTATTACGAGTTATCTTGTAATTAAGTAACAAAATAATTATGTGACAATCATGTAGTTAGCTAACTACAATTTAATTTAACAATGCATTGTACAACTGGGCTACGTGTTTTATAAGTTAAGATGAACCTTTCATGACCTATAGGACAAAAAGAAAATTCTGGATTTATTTGCAAGTACTAGTACTGAAGTTGTATGAGTAACAACCGATAAACACTCTATAAAATAACAACCTGTTCCCATGCAATAGCAAATAAATATCTGGGTAAAGTTTGAAAAAGTAGGTCACACTCCAAGGTCAAAGTCAATGGGTATAAAAATTGCCATGGCAACAGGAGGGTCTTGTCAGATGGAGGCACATTATATGGAAAAGCCTATCACATACCGATCAAAAGTTATGTCTATGGTTAAAGTTAAAACAGGCAACCAACTCATCACCTGATATTTATCTGACCCAGTGATACTTACCAGCAAGGACACAGTATCTGGCCAGGGCATGTAGAGGGGTGTCATTCTCATCCTCTCTGAAGTCTGATATGTCTTTTTTATTCAGCAGGAACTGAACTAACGGTGTAAGCCACTTGTTGATGGCCTGTCTGTAGGCTTTATTTTTCTGTATGTAATCAAAGAGGGAGCTGAAACTAACCTCGTGTAGGCTTACTGTGGCTGCCACACCTGCAGCTGTTATATCACCTGTAAATATACAGTAAAACAAACAGCTAAAGGTAAGCTCAGGTAGGCTAACTGTGGCTGCCACATCTGTAGCTGTTATATCACCTGTAAATATAGAATATGACAAACACCTAAAGGTAAACTCAGGTAGGCTTACTGTGGCTGCCACATCTGTAGCTGTTATATCACCTGTAAATATAGAATATGACAAACACCTAAAGGTAAGCTCAGGTAGGCTAACTGTGGCTGCCACACCTGTAGCTGTTATATCACCTGTAAAGATAGAATATGACAAACCGCTAAAGTTAAACTCAGGTAGGCTAACTGTAGCTGTCACATCTGTAGCTGTTATATCACCTGTAAATATAGAGTATGTCAATCAAACAGCTGAATGTAAGAACAAAAGTGTGAAATGATAGAGGAGGGTGAAATATAATTGTGCAAGACGTTACTTATTTGCAACATAAAAATAAAACAATCTCATGTGAGCGCTTTAAGGATCAGAATTGATGCTAGCTTTTGATGAGCAAAGGGCGTAACTACATGTTCTGGCGAGAACAGTGGTATGCACCTAATATGAGACTTGAAAGTTTGTATATTTTCCAAAGTGACCCATGGGGCCAGTAGCAAAAACATTTACAGCTCTTATCATACTTTTGTTGGCCAAAAAGAAGAATTCCTGAATGTTTTGAAACAAATAATTGTCAACTTCATCTATACCCTTCAGGTTGCAAAGAGTTAGAAATAATGGAAACAAATTACTTTTTTAAAATTTGCAAGTTGGTTAGTTGGTGTACTGTTGGTTGACGTCCCACTTAAGAAATCTTTCATTTATATGGAGACATCACAATGTTACAGTGACGGCGACAAATTTTGCCTATGCTCGGCACTTATGGATATTAGATTAGAGAGGGTTCTTGAACATACCAACACCTACTGTGACATGAGACCTTGGTTTTTACTGTATCATCCTAAAGACAGGGACAGCCAATCACAGCATGGCTTGAGCTTGAACCCATGACCCCAAGATTAGAAGCCGAACACGCTAATTACTCAGTCATAGCTGCCCCTCCCTGCATGTAATATCAAATGTGTACCTGATGATGCTGTTCTCAGTGGTATTAGGGTGTATCCAAACACCAGGTAGCCAATAGCCTTCCAGTCCCCTGTCTTACTGAGTTTGCCCAGCACCCCAGGCCAAATCTCTAATGGAGCACTTTTCACACCTGTGTATTGATACTTGACATCATCTGGATCTGCAAGACATGAGAAAAGACGAATATGAATAGATGAAGTTTTAATTACAGTTTAACCTGCCTGCGCAACCCACTGAATTGAGTCACTACCAGCTTTACACAGGGCTCACTCTTTAGTTAGCTAATTGATCCATATTTTTATTCAAATTTGGCAAAGAAATCATTATTATCTTGGTTGATTGAAGTGTTGTTTAACATCCTACTCAAGAATCTTTCACTTATATGAAGACGTCACCATGTGCCGGTGAAGGGTAACAAATTTTGCCCATGCTCTGCTCTTTTGGATGTAGAGCAGGGAGGGTTCCTTAATGTGCCGACACCTACTGTGACACAGAGCCTGCATTTTTACTGTCTTGTCTGAAAGACAGAGACAGCAAAACAAAGTGTGGCCCAGATTTGAACTCAGGACCTCAAAATCAGAAGAAAAACACTCAGACCACTGGGCCATGTGCCCCTACTGTACATCTACCTTCAATGTCCTGAAATGACACCATGGCCTCCACCAGGAAGTTGACCCTGTCCTTTGGTGTCGCAGTTGTTCCATAGAGGAAACCATCAAGGAATGCGGAGAAAGCCGACACATGCGCCTTTGACAGCCGTAAAACTTGGGCTCGTCTCCAGTGGCCCTGCCGAAAAGATAACAAAAAGTCTTTAGTTTGCATACAGACTTGGTTCTTCCAAATAAAACATAATATTAAGTTGGCATACAGGCTTGGCCCTAACAAATAACAAAATATTAATTTTTCCAAACAGGCTTGGTCCTGACAAATAACAAAATATTAAGTTGGCACACAGGCTTGGCCCTGACAAACAACACAATATTAAGTTGGCATACAGGCTTGGCCCTAACAAATAACAAAATATTAAGTTTGCAAACAGGCTTGGCCCTGACAAATAACACGATATTAAGTTGGCACACAGGCTTGGCCCTGACAAATAACACAATATTAAGTTGGCATACAGGCTTGGCCCTGACAAATAACAAAATATTAAGTTGGCATACAGGTTTGGCCCTACCAAATAACAAAATATGAAGTTGGCATACAGGTTTGGCCTTACTAAATAACAAAATATTAAGTTGGCATAGTATACAGGCTTGGCCCTACCAAATAACAAAATATTAAGTAGGCATACAGGTTTGGCCCTACCAAATAACAAAATATTAAGTTGGCATACAGGTTTGGCCTTACTAAATAAAACAAGTAGGGTACTCACCTAATCATTGTAAAATAAATAAAATTCAAAATTCAAGTATACCTTATGCCAGGACTTGTCTAGGTTAACACACCACTGGGCATCTTGGTAGGCTTTGGTGAAATCCCCTACTGCCTGGAATGCAGCGGATCTGTTGCTTAACAACATGGCCTCCTCTTTCTCTCGATTTTCTACGCCCCTCACCAGATCTAGGGCCTCTGTGTAAAACCTAATTGCCTGAGCATAATCCTTGTTCTTGTATGAGAGGTTTCCGTCTTCTTTTAGTTTGTTGACATGTTTTCTTGTTTCCTCCCCTAAAATATAAAAAAAAATTATTTACAGATACGCAATTAAATTTCATACTTAATTGCAGTCACGTTCAATTTATTTTGTATGTTGTTTTGTTGTTATTTATTTTTCTTTTTTAAATCATTACCCCTAAGGCTCTGTATTGATAGTGGAACTTCGATATGATACGATACAGTATTTTAACTAACAATACACAATATATGAGATGTGGAAATTCTTTTTAATGTACATCTTAAATGATCGATTTAGATAAACAGCAACATGTATGTTTTTTCTATAATTCAATTAAACAAAATAGATAGAGAGGGTTTGATAGCAATCAGCAATAAACTGGTAGTCTGCACTTTTATGTTGACTTAAAAGATATATATACAGATCCAAACATAAAATAACCAAATTCAAGGGCCAAACTTCTATACATGAATTAGACAGTCACTGTATTGAAAATCGATACACAAGTATGGTATTGTTGTTTAATGTCCCACTCAAGAATATTTCACTCATATGGAGACGTCACCGTGTGCCGGTGAAGGGCTACAAATTTTTGCCTATGCTCGGCAGTGCTGGCTGTAAAGCAGGGAGGATACTTTAACGTGCCAACACCTACTGTGACACAGGACCTCGGTTTTTACAGTCTCATCCGAAAGACAGGGACGGCCAACTGTGGAGTGGCGCTACGAGGCTCAAACCCTGATCATCGATTCGCAGTTGCACACGCTAACTATTCGGCCACAGAGGCCCCTCGATACACAAGTAATTATCGATACATATCAATGAATTGATTCACCTTGTTAACCCCACTCTCAAAGTTATTACATTAAAGTCTGACACCATCAAGCAGGTGCAGGCTACAAACAAAGCAATCAGTTAACTATGCATGTTCCCTAAGGCAAACTTAAACTTGCAATTTAGCAAAAATGCTGCCCTCTTCTGTGAGAGATATTTTTTGCATGAAGTAATATCTAGATCACTCAAACCTTAAAGGAAATATGGTTGAAATAAGCTTCCAAGTCAAAATCTGAAAATGACCTTGACTTTGGATTAAGCACCATAATGTCTAGAACAATATCTATGTGATTTATGATCTTGCATTAGCAATACTTGAAGATGTTGGAAAAATAACTTTATAAATGATAATTAAAAAATGACCATAACTTTTGGTCAAGGTCGGTGCACATCTGTATGTCATGAATATCATTTCTGTGAATTATGATCCAAGTCACTCTATATTGAAAGGAGATGTTGGCAAGGTAATAAGAATTTAAGTCCTAGATCCAGGATGACCTTGACCTTAGATTAAGATCAGTGAATACCTATATGTCAATATCCATTTGTAACAATTGTGTGAATTATAAGCAATGACTCTGAAAACTGAAAGAAGATGTGGGCAAAATAAGCTTTCACATGTTTAAGAATGACCTTGATCTTTGACCTTTGGCTCACAGTCAGTGCATATCTATAGGTCATGAGCAAGGTCTGTGTGAATTATGATCCAGATCACTCAATACTGGAAGGAGATATATCAAGTCCTAAAACTAGAATGACCTTGACCTTTGATCATGACACAATGTCGGATGCAACCCTGGGTCATGGGGATAATAATATGGAAGTATGGCCTAAATTCAAGTAGGGTTTAGGAAATATGGCGGGAGACAGACAGGGTTATGCAGAAGAGCACACAGACAGATGGACAAATCGGTGACTATTATAATGCTCCCCCAAAAATACTCAGGGAGCACAAAATTCACCCAATAATAAACACTATCCAATCAGATCTTTTACTTCACTCATCCCAGTATCAAACCCTGACCTCCACTACTCAATGCTGGAGCTCCGTTCCCCCTAAGCGACACAACATCATATATATATAGCTAAACAGAATACAAAATAACAAGTTAACGTAAAAAATGTGTGGGTGTGTCATCACCCAGTGGTTAGCGTGTTCACCATCTAACCATGGGGTGAAATCTGTGCCACCAGTCAGTTAACTTGCCCCTGTCCTTTGGATGAGACGGTAAGAACAAAGGTCCTGTGTCACAGTAGATGTCAAAATAATAAAGAATCCTCACTGCTCAATAAGTGTGTAGCTTAGGCTAAATTTGTGGCATTTTATTGGCACATGGTGACGTCTCCATACTGTAAATCGTAAATCCAGAAAGTTTTAGCGGAACTTTATTTTGACGCATCCATATTTATGCAATTATTTGCTACACTACACTACACTTTTGTGTAGTGGGCGTATGGCTTAACAAAAAGTGTATGTTGAATGATGCATGCTAAAGTCTGGTTAGTGTATCCGAGGTGCTGGTATCAAAGGACGAAAATCCTGAAAATGTTCATATATACCAGAAATGTAAACAAATTTAGCATTTTGTATAAGAAAAAAATCCTGATTTTAGGATTTTTCCAGAAAACTAGCATCTTTGGTATATTAAGCAACAACTTTATTTTCGCTAGAACATTCCCGCACGAAATAACACGAAAATGAAATCCTCGCAAATAACCAACAGATAACATACTATTTACCAACCTGCTGCTTTTGTGGCCGACTCTAGAATGGAGTAAGCTTGATCTGTTGACTTCAGATAATCTTTTGCCTGTTTCCCTTTCATGTCCTTCAGTGTCTCTCTACAGCCCCTGTTCAGCAGTAGACGAAGCAGAGTTTCTCCCAGAGTTCCACTGACTTTCCCAGAATGCACCAGTACATGGTATGCACTATCTCCCTGTTCGTCTATGGCATCCTTCTTGTCTTGACTGGTTATGTAGTCTGTAAACATCTGCTTCAACAAATCAATATTTCCTGGAAAGATAGCAGTCAAATTATAACCTTTGAACTTTGACCTAAGGAGGGATGAGATACTTCACCTTTGACCTGAGCAGGGACGAGATATTCAGGTCATTGTAAATAGATCCGTGGTGACTCACAGTGTCGTATCACGGAGCCATGTGTTTTGACATTTATTTCTCAGTGATGAATTGTACGCATTTGCTAATAACTGATGGCTTATTGATTACAAGGAATACTGGTGAAGATGGATCCAGGTACTAAACAGCTTGATCTGTATTTTTCAATATCCAATATTAAGGGCCAGTGATTTTCCATTTCAGATTTGTCTTGATTCCGTTTCAAGATTTGGTGATTTCCGATTTTTACCGGTTTCAGTCACTGAAAACTTAAATTCTGTAGTTCAGATAAAAAGAATTTAATGATACACACGCGTAATGGTACACAGTGCAAATTAAGCAGAGAAAATGTTTTAATAAAGTCAGAAATGGAGCTTTTAAAAAACAGAAATAGAATAAGTTAGCAATTTTGCACTGTGTTTTGAATTTAATTTTAAAAGATTTTTCATAAACGTAAATTCCATTTCAGATTGCTGATTCCGTTCGCAATTCCGCAATCGAGGAAAATCACTGGCCCTAAATATTTTTTTTTTTATTCATGTTCTCATGCTCTCTGGGTGAACAATGAAACAGCACCCCAGTCAGTATGGCCAGGTTACAAAGTAAATGAGGATTAAGGTAAAGAAAAGATTAAACCAAACAAAGACTACATTCATTGTATTATTGTTTAACATCCCACTCAAGAATCTTTAACTTAAATGGAGATGTCAATGTTTGCGGGTGAGGGGCGACAAATTTTGCGTATGCTTGGCACTTATGGCCGTACAGCAGCTGTAACGTGCTGACACCTTCTGACTGACACGGGACCTCATATTTACCGTCTCATCCTAAAGATAGGGACAACAAACTGCAGCATGGCTTGGGTTCATATCCCGCACCTCTAATTCAGAAGATGACCACACTAACAACTTGGCTACAGCGGCTCCATTACATTCATATGTAATCTATATGTGACACATCAAAGTGGTTAAAAAAATCTGCATTTATGAGTAGCCTATATGAGAGGTAGAATACCTTAGAATGCCATCTCCCACATGCTTAACTTCTCAATAAACTTTAGAAACTATCAAGTGGCAAAACTGAAAATATTCTAGGTATATAGTCAACCATGGCTGATAGTTCTTTTTCATCTTACTGGTATTCTAAGACATATCCATGTGAGTCGAGGATTCTCGTGGGGATGTTACTGGTAAGTAAAATTAAAACATAAAGAACTGTAAATCCAGTAATACTCCCGCGAATTTTATTTAGGCATACTTACGCAAGAGTACTAACTCGCAAAAGTAAAATCCTCGCTTAATATACGAACCTGATATTAACGTGCATTAAACAACACAAACTTCTACCTTAAATTCACACGCACAAAAATATTATTAGTATCGCGAATAATTACAAGACCATTGATTCGCTAAAATAAAGTTCCGCGAAAATTTCTGGATTTACAGAACCATGACTCATCTAATTAAGGCTCCTATTCTGTGGTGTTTCAAATACAGTAGAGTCGGTCTACAAAGAATCCACTTAAAGCGAATTCAGTGCTATGACAAAAAGGAATAAAATCCCCTAAAAGAATTACACTATTTATACATATATGTAATAAATTCTGATGCTTAAACAAAGTATGCCTTCAACAAAGTAAAAAGTCTATCCCTTCTGACTCTGTTATAGAACAACTACACTGTATAGATAGAAGTACCTTAACTTGTGTAAAATTAAAGATTTTTAAATATAACCCAATTTCCTCCAAAGGGAAATATCTTTGTAAGAATATAACAAAACACTCTGTCGACTGTCTCTGTAGAAGCTAGTGTTATTGTCGCCAACCACTTGATCAAGGCCAAGGGGCCGAAAATTTGTTGAAACAGAGTGTTTTGTTATATTTTTATAAAGATTTTTACTCAATTACTGATTACATGTAAGCTGTTAATTTACTATGGTATACTTTTTTTCATTTCAAGGGGCACCTTTATTTGAAGGGAAAAGTATCATTTCACAGGGGGTGGAGCCTTAACTGGAGCAGAACCTTAATTGACAAAAATATGGAAGTAGTTGTTACATGTCTTCATACCAAAGTCCAGAGCAATTTTAAGCCCCACATGAATTGCGGGTTTCTTTAGTTTCACTTCAATGTCCTGGTAAAAGGCGCCATTATTCAGCATCAATATGGCTAACTGAACTCCCCAATTTTTCATCTGATTATTTGGAGTCTCCATCAGCAGTGCTCCCACAGACAAACTCTGACATGCACAGTGATGTGCGCAACCATTGAAGTGTGTGCAGAGACCAGAGTGACGGCCAAGCATCAGGAGGCTGATACCTTCCCAACAGTTTGTACTCGACAGACGCTGTAGAACTTTCTCAAGAATTTTATTTGTAGGCACAGGAATTGTGTGTATGACATGGTGCTCATGTACATGTCTGTATGCTGTGAAGAAAACAAGAAAAATAGAAAATTATCACATGACTCAGTCCTGCTCTCTGATTGGCTAATAAAAAGTTCATCAATACATTGCTGACATTAACAAATGATATAGGTTTACAAGATCTATTTATATAAACCCACAGAGGTATACCCGGTCCTCTGAGGGTAATTGAAATATAAGCCAATCAAATTGTCAGATGTATTTTATTTCACAATCAGTACTGGGCTCAACGGTTTTTCCTTATTTTTCAACTAATTACATGTAAATAAAGTGTTAAATGCTTTTTAACATGTGTATTAACATCACATCATTCAAATATCAGTAACAGTTTGTATCAAATCAGCATCTAGCAGCCAGAATTATTGAAAAACAGTTGAGTATGATACTCAAGATTTGAGTATATGCTCAAATCACTTTTTGGACCTGATGAATTAAATACCAAGAAGAAACACAAAATGTTCCTGATATCTGATTAGTATGAAGTTAATACACAAGTGGATATGCATTTACCTCTGAATTTACTTGTATTTAGTTCAAAAATAAGGAAAAACAGTGGGGCTAAGTGAGTTTGAGCTTGAGTTTTTCTGGTGATTTTGGGCCAAGAACACCTGAACTCAACCCCGGCTTTTAGTAGGGTTTGTGTCTCTCTATTTTTAGTTTCGTATGTGTTATTATGGGGATTATTGTTTGTTATATTATCTCTTTTTGTTTTGTTTGTTTGTTCTTGTTTTTTTTTTTTTTTTCATTTCTGAATATCCCCAAGTATCTTCAAATATTTTTTTTAAACATATTACAATCCACCAAGGCACTGAGTTGAGATCTTGACCCTAGGCATAACTTACCTATCTTCGGCATCTGTAACAGCATGTATATTATCTCAGTCATGAACAAAACTTGATCATCTTCTAAGTGACTTTTGCCGCTTGCTTGAAGATAACCTGTTCCTAGCATAGCCAAGGCCTGATCGTACATTTTCATTGCTTTTGATGCTTGCATAGCCCTCCAGTAGCCCTGAAAATAAAATAAGGAAAAATCATTCTGGTTGATGATCAAGTGCAAGTCACAAGGGCCAATACTCAAATGAACAAGAGATCTTAGAAGGATCTTGTCCTCAAACATCATTAGATCATTGACAGACCTATGACAGGCTGTTCTTTTCCCTTCTTACTCAAAATTCTCTATATGCGTTTAAGTTGTTGCTTGTTGCGTTGTTGTTTAACGTCCCACTCAAGAATAATTCACTCATATGGAGACGTCACTGTGTGCCGGTGAAGGGCCACAAATTTTGCCTGTGCTCGGCACTAATGACCGTAGAGCAGGGAGGGTTCTTTAACGTGCCAACACCTACAATGACACGGGACATCGTTTTTACTGTCTCATCCGAAAGACAGGGACGGCCAACCGTGGAGTGGCGCTGGGGGAATCAAACCCCGGACCCCTCGACTCGAAGTCGAACACGCTAACCACTCGGCCACAGAGGCCCCTATGCCTTTAAGTGATGCACCCTCTACTTCAATTACTTTTTCAGAAATAGTGATAATGGGAGTGACTTTTTAAAACCTGACTTCCCCCTTTTGGGCCCCAATACTTCTTGGATCAGTTCGTTTTGATTTCTAATCCTAAAAAACAAATTGATGTTTTATCTGATAAAAAAGATGTGATATATTATAGAAGGGCTTTGGTTTGCTGTATACAAGTTGGTTTCAAACCAAAGAAATATACTTATATAAATAATCAACTCAAGTAGATTCTTTTTTAGATTAAACTTAAATTTACCTGCATCTTTAAATTAAAAAATTACATATTTTATCCCATCAAGAACAAAACTGCCAGATCAGTTTAAGGCTAGAACGTAAGATCTGCGTTGTCTTATCATAAAGATATATAATTCCAGGTTTTTCTCTAGGAATCCAGTTTACTTGCAGAAGGCTGGTGGTCTGTTCTGGGGTACCATAGTAACCAGGTTTTCTCCTCTACCAATAAAGCTGCCACCATATGAATGAATGATAGTTGAGTGTTGCGTAAAGCACAAACAAAACAAACAAACATCTAGGAATCTACAATACAGGGGTTTTTTTTCACTTCTTTTGGAATGGGGCCGGGTCCCTTGCAATTGGGGAAAAAAGCGTGATTTTGGTACAATTTGGGAAATTTTAAAAGAACATNNTTGCTAAGTTTTTTGTGTGAGATTATATTTTCAATTTTTTCGAGTGTAGTGAATTGGGAATTTTGTATTACTTTTTGGGAAAAAAAGATACTATTTGGAGTTGGGAATGGGTCCTTCTAACGGACCCAAATTGACAGGAAAAAATTCCCTGCAAAATCAGTCTAATCTGCCCTGGCACAGGTGGATTTGATCTTTTTCACTAACACAAATCAGAACTGGAGCAGAAAAAGGTAAAATTTTATTACATTGACCCCCAATGTCATATTTAAACTGGTCCATTTCACAGATTGGAAGAGCTCATTTTACTATTTCAGGGGTCAATAAGTTAATTAGATACAGTGGGACATCACCTAAGGACCACCTCACATATGAGACCCCCAACACAATATGGATCATAAAAATTCTTTTGGTCTATTATTATTTTAGGTTATTTCAACTTGGCTTAGGAGACTACCTCATTTATCAGGCCAATTTTAGCCAGTCAATTGGGTGGTCTAAATAGTGAGGTTCCTCTGTACTTAGGAGACCACCTCACTAATCAAACCAGTTTTAGTCAGTCACTTGGATGGTCTAAAAAGTGAGGTTCCTCTGTACTTAGGAGACCACCTCACTAATCAGACCAGTTTTAGCCAGTCACTAGGTTGGTCTTAATAGCAAAGTTCCTCTTTACTTCGGAGACCACCTCACTAATCAGACCAGTTTTAGCCAGGTTGGTCTTAATAGCAAAGTTCCTCTTTACTTAGGAGACCACCTCACTAATCAGACCAGTTTTAGTCAGTCATTTGGGTGGTCTTAATAGCAAGGTTCCACTGTACTTAGGAGACCACCTCACTAATCAGACCAATTTTAGCCAGTCACTTAGGTGGTCTTTATAGTGAGGTTCCACTGTACTTAGGAGACCGCCCCACTAATCAGACCAGTTTTAGTCAGTCACTTGGGTGGCCTTAATAGCAAGGTGCCACTGTAAACCGTTTAACTGACCTTGATCCATTTTGGAAACTCATTCACACACGTGACAGCATCACTTAGGGCTTCCTGGTACTGACCCATCTTGTAGAGGACCAGGGATCGGTTACTCATCAGTTTAGGGATCTCGTCCGCCAGACCGGGGGTATGCACGGCCAGGTTCAGAGCTTCTGAGTAACAAACTAGTGATGTCTCCAGCTGGTTATCGTTCAGCGCCTGTTCTCCTTCTTGTTTCTTCTGACACATTAATCCATAGTTGAAGTGCACCATAAAATCTGAAATGAAACCATAATGTTGGTTGTCTAACCTGCCTTAGTGGCCCACTGAATTAAAGGAAAACCTGTCATATGTGACCTAAATGTGTGGTTCCCAAAATGACTTTTTCCTATAAAAATCACCTGAATTAAGAGACCACCTGTCATGTGTGACCCTTTTTGTTCCTTCCCTTGGATGGTCTCTTAAAACAGGTTAGACTGTACATGTCACCATCTCGTTTTAATCTAGAAAAGACCATCAAAATCATATCAGTGATTAGCCAATTTAGTCACTGACTAATTTTTTCTTGAAATAAAAAACAAATCTTAATGACTTCTATCACTGAGTTTCTGTGATCAAATAAATTATCTAACTCTAAACAATACGAAATTAACCAATTAACGGAAATAAAAAGAAAATGACTAAAAGCGTATGGAAAATAACTTTCACAGTTCTGATAGGCAATTTTCAGCTAAAAGAATAAATATTGTATCTGTATGTCAAATTTTATTCAGATATGTGTACCACTGCAGAGATAATAATTGGAAACTGTAGGGACACAGACTGACCGGCAGTAGCAAAGCAATAAGCCTCTCCCTCTATGAAAGGGTGGAGGGGGATAGACATGTTGAAGTGGTCATTAATGATTTTAAATGCAGTAATCTCTGAGAAACTCAAGTTTTAAATTTTTGTTGCATTAAGACTTCAGATTATAATTGACTTACAAACACAAGCGTATGTCAGCTTCATGACATGTTAAACATTCGTTGTGAGGTTGTTAAGGTTGTGAAATAATTGTTTTAATATGGCCCATATAACATTCAATATACCAATAAAAGATTCATACATATAGCTGAGCTGTCACTTCAAATCCAGACCACTAGGTTGTTACTTATTTCTATGAAGCAGGTTTGTTTTAACTCACATCTCCAACACACAATGTGAGTACTCTTACCACTAGGTGGCACTCCTAGATCACATGATACTTACTTGGTCCCATTAGTCCAGGTGGTATGGGGCCAGCTGGGAACCCTGGGAATGAGTTGCCATTAAATGCCATGTTTTGTGTTTAAAGTCTCCTTTTTTCTTCTACATGTAGGTTCATCGAAATATATCTGTCATCTTTTTAACACTTTCTGAAATGAAAATTAGAGAGCTTAAATTAATTGTTCAAATGAGTAGTCATGGAAACAAGGTGCCGAAGTTATAGAGATTTTATCAAACACTACACTAGAACTATATAATCCTACCAGGATGAAATACAGTGGAGTTGGTCTATAACGAACTCCAAGGGAAATTGACTTTTGATTTTGTTATAGGCATCCTTCGTTTTAAGCATCAGAATTCACCTTATATAAAGATGAATAGTAACTCTTTATGGGGATTTTATTTCTCTTCGTAAAGCCGATTCGTTATAGACCCACTCTACTGTACTCTTAAAGAGAAATATTCGTCATGGATATCAATAGATACATGCTTGAACACTCGGATTGAGATTTCTTTGTCTCTCCAGGAACATGGTGTTAGATCCTATTAATCACACAATATTGAGACAGGGACAAGGAGAGTTACATGTACAGGGTAAAAGTTAGAGAGATACAGCAAGGAAATAAGACAGTGAATGAGAGAGAAAGATAAAGAAGGAACAAGGGAAAATGGCAACTACAAAACACTGGTCAGAAAAAAGAGAGGACCAAATACTGATACAGTGTAAAATTAAAGTACCTGAAATGATTGTCACAATTGTGTAATTCCTCCACATTCTAGTATAACCTCTTCAGTACAGTGAACTGAATTGCACAAGTGTAGTTTAGATTAACTCTCACCTTTTATGATAGATGGGTTATCAGCATAAACATTTATCATACATCATGTCATAATGACAATTCTTGGTAAATTATGTTAGGACTGGCCTTATGAGTTTTCGAAAATGGCGACAAATTTCAGAAAAAAAAGAAGACTGATCCACACTTCCAATGAAATGAAAAGGAAAATGCTTATCCAGCATAATACATTACATAAGCTCCTGTTTATAACTTCCTTTATCAATTAATCTATAGATGTGCACGTACATGTACACGTATTAAGGTTGACAAAGCATATTTTCATAATTATCTTAGTGCAATTTCATACTTAGTTGTCATTCAATCTGACATGTTAATCTGAAATAGTAAAAACATATGAACAAATATTATAACACATATTTTGTGAATATTTACTTACCTACTTTCAGTTTTAAAACGAATAAGGTCTTCTACGAAGCAAAGGTGTAAATAAAGTCTATAAATAGAAACAGGTACTTTCCAATTGTACTACGATGGTATAAAGTGAAATGTGAACTCCTAACA